>CAUHTR010000025.1:30000-301090 GCA_959609185.1 Schmidtea polychroa | reverse complement strand
CTATATATTGTTGTTAAGTGTTTTAATGAAATGCTACAAATTTATTTTGGATCTTTAATTACTTTTAATTACTTCAATTAAACGAATAATTAAATTGTTCAATCAGGACTTGAATTGCCAAGGAATTCGGAGCTTATTCGCTAGTTAAAAATATTTCATCAAAGATTAAAATACGAAATTTACACTTTTTCCAATTTGTTTGATATGTCCATCATTCCTCTCTTTCAGTTTCTAATACTTTTTCAGGTTAAATTGATACTTTCATAAAATATTCTTGAATATATTTATGGTAGACGACAATTTTCAATGTGACTGCGCTTCTTTTCATTGATGCCAATGGCCTAAAAATGAAATATTTCAATGTTAAGTTGTACTAAGAAAAGATTTGGAAAGGAATTCTGCAAACGACCCGCCCAGGAGAAATCTTTTAAATTGGCCGATATACTATTAAAATCTATTCTTTCTCTGATTTCCTTTTTCTGACATAAACCATACGCTTCAGTGAGTTCCTAAAATTCTGTTTGTTTTTATACCATTGAAAGTTTGTACTAGATATGAATTTTTGTGATATTTTTAAAAGATTTGAAGTACAATGCACTTATTGGTGCATATACCAAAAATATTAATATACTATTGAGAGTCTAAGATTTTCATCAAAGCCTCTTCCTCCTTTTGTACAAATTGAATAAGCGTCGCGATCTAATCTTTTAATATTCCCTTGAGATTTTGTAAAATTTTAAATATTGCAATTTTAATTCTTTCTGCTAAAAGTGCTTTTTATTTAAAAAACATTTCTTTATATGCATTTTCTTCTATTCCCTAATAACCATCAAGAATTCTGATAATCCTTCATTTGAAATTCAGTGGGAAATGATAAATGGCCCCGTACCCAATGATCATCAATATTAAACAATAAAATATATCTAGATTAAAATGCTTGCTAGATATGAATATTTTAATGACATAACCTCTAATCCAATACCACATTTTGTACTAACATTGCAATATATGAAATATTTTATAATTGTTTTAATTATTTTTTTATCTAAATTTTCAACTAAATAAACGACCTTTTAGACAAATACTTTTAAAAACTTACAATAAGTCTTTATTGCATAATAAAAATTACTTGAGTAGTTTATTCCAAATATTTAATAAAAATGTTTCAGTCATTAGTCAACAGAGAATGTCAAAAAATTTATTTTTCATGAATTTTTTATCTTCAACTTCAATGTTAATGTCAATTTCACTCTGAAAAAGGGCTATTTTTAAAATTGTAACTAAATTATCTTACGATCAGAATATCGTAAAAATTTGTTCGTTAATATAAGTTCTAAATAATGATGTAAAGACTTTTGATATGTGCCATACTTTCGAAGAAAATCGCTCTGGATCCATAGATCCCTTAATATTATTGTTACAGTTAAACAAGAAGTACAAATTGAAATTGAGTGTACAAGGAATTTTTCACAACATTCAAAAACTATTTAATTTAATTAATAAACAAATCCCCGAGCTTGATAGATATGGTGCCGGTCCGTCAGGAGAAAATAAATTAATTGAATTCTATTCACATTTTCCGGTTCATTGTAGATGGGATATTTTTCAATTTTCACTTCTGATTTCTTTTCAATTGGCATTGTATTTATTGAACAAATGTGACTATGAATGAGTAAAGATATCGATTTATTTTCATATTCATGAAATTTCGCAACAGCCTTTTTCCAAGTGTCTTTGTAAATCGATATCTTTACTGATTCATAGTCACATTTTTTAATAAATACAAGGTTATGCAAATATCTAAAATAGATTAGGAGGTTTTCAACTTGAAACATGGCCCTTGTATATTTTGTGGAGGATATTTCTGAATTTTGGGATCTATTCAATTCTTTTTATTAATACTATGATAGGCATAATAGAAATGATAGATTTTCCCCAAATACTAATTACATCAGCAGCAAATACTTTAATAATATATTGTTTGTAATAATATCTCATGAAATTGACAGCCTTACCAAAAAATAACATTTGATTATTACATCTAAAAGGAAATTTTGATCAAGTTCAAATATTATATTTATAATGAAATACTAAATGACTAATTACGATTATTTTTATTAAAATAGAATTTTTTAATTGAAGAAAAAGCGAAATAATTAAAAATTAAAATCGTAAATATTTTAAACAAATCTTTCGGTGAATAAATAAATTAATTGATTTAACAATTATCCGACCACTCGAATGTTGGTAAAAAAACAAACAACAAAACATATTTGACAAATATTTATATGTATTATATACAACGCGTCAGTTTACTCAAATATCATATAATATTATTATATATATATAATATAATATTATTATTATAAGAACTTTTATTTCTTCCAATTTCACCACTGATTATTTTTTCCATTGAATTTATTAAAAAGAAAATTCACTTGAAAAAGGCAGTGCCGAAAATTCGTGAGTATCAACAAACATCGATATATTACTGATTTATAGTCTTTAAACTCTCTTTTTAATATAATATTATATTATTATTAATCAGGTTTTCATTGGTCATAAATGTTTCGTAAAATATATTTTTTAAAACGTTTTTTTTTGTTAGAATTAAAACAAGTTATTTTGAGTATTTATTTCATTGGTTCATTATTTTTCGAATATTTATGAATTAAAAAGAATCTTTGATTAATTTTGTATGAATTTTGTAAAAAATGGAAAATTGAAATTTCCTGGTCGGAAAATGAAAATCACGGACAAAGTTATCATTAGATCATAATTGCAGTTTCAATCGATTTTACTTAAGGCAGAAATTTGTAAGGAGGATCTGATGAAGAAAATGAGGAAAAATTTTTTATGAAATATATAAGGATTCAATTTATACAAACAACAGTACATTTCTACATAGGTTACAATAAATAATTAAAAATTAAAAAAATATAGTATTCATGCACGAAATAAATAAAAGAAATAAGTTTATTGAGGGGTCTCCTAATGTCAACTGAATATATTTCAGTGCACTGACGCTACTGAAAGTTTATACGGTTGGGCAGTAAGTCAGAAATCACCATTTAAAAATTTTGAATAAAATACTTGAAAATGCACAAATTTAGATTGATAATCTCTATCATATAACTATACTTTAAAGATGGACTAGAGAGATTTCTAGTAAAATCCATGACAAGTTCGATGATTTCCAATGGCCTCCGAAATAATTATGTAACAAAGGTTGAGAAATTGCTGCTTTGTCATTATCCTAAAAACGAATACAGTAAAATCTTTTTTTACACGGTCTTTTTTACACGATTTTGAAATAACACGGTTCGTCAAGAAGAATTTTTAAATTTTTTTACATGTTATTTTTGATTTAACACGAATTCCAAAAAAATTTTTAATTATTTACATGATTTTCTGCAAAATCGTGTAAAAAAAGATTTTACTGTATGTAGTACATTGGTGTTTACTCCAAATGTATATATGGTTAGGAGTAAAAATTTTCTAGGTTCATTGCGCAATCCAGTTTAACCAAGCATCCGGTTTCAAGATATATGTAGATGCAAACACTAAATTTCGGGCAAAATGAACCAATACATTGGATAAAAATTATTATCAATTGTTAAACAATAGTTTATATGGGACAGAAATTGAAAAACTAAAGAAGAGTATGAGCCTTCGATATTGTAACTATTTTTCGAAATTGGTTGGATACGCATTCAAACTAAATTTCTAAAAAAGGGAATTAATTACTGTAGTATATTGGTCAATCTGTACTTCATTTATCGAAACTTAAAATGTATCAATTGCAGTATTTTTAATTTTCAAAACAATAGAGACCAATTAAATTGTATAATTAATATTTTAGGGGACGATATAGACTTTCCTTTCTGTAAGCTAAAATCTGTCAGGTAAGTGTTAATTCAAAAATTACGACCTGAAATGATCAGTGACAATTTATTGAATGCTTCAAATTAATTATCCAAGTCATTTGTTATACAATAAGTTAGATTATATTAGTAGAGAATTGAAAGATGAAAGTAAAGATATTGGTTACAAAGAATGAATAAATGTTAAATTATGTTAAATAATATGAGTTCAACAAAAGCAAAAGGTATATATATATATATATATATATATATATATATATATATATATATATATATATATATATATATATATATATATATATATATATATATATATATATATATATATATATATATATATATATATATATATATATATATATATATATATATATATATATATATATATATATATATATATGCGCGTATAGTCAAGCGCGTATTATGATTATTAAAATATATAAATCAAAAGTATAATAGAAATAATAATAAATAATAACAGTTATAAGAAATAAAAAATGAAGTAAAGTTAAAGGAATATAATTAACTCAAGGTACTTCTAAACTAATAAAAAAATTATTATTTAAAAAATTAATTAAATTAAAATAATTAAAAATTAATATTTACATATAATTTAAAATCTCGTTTTATTTTTACATCTACATCGAATGATGTATTTATTAGTTACTGTTATTTATTAAGTTATAAAGAGGAAGTGATACTAAAAAGTGCACCATATGGTATATAGTTATCTACTCACAATTCATCTTATTTTTATTTAGAATTTCATTTACACCTAATTCCGAGAGTTAACATTGTCTATAATACACGTAATTCCAAAAGTTTAAAGTATACTGTACTTTGGTGTGTTCATCAGTTGATGACTCACCATTTATGAGAATGTGAAGTTATTTACTTCATTTCATTTGTTCAATTTTACAAGTTTTTTTAATTTAAGTAACTTTTAAGGTTTGAATTTTGATTTTATAAAATTATGAGATCATTATTCAAGCTCTTATATGTTACTTGTTGTCAACATTTTGAATTTAAATTATTTTTAATGAATTTTCAGGTTTTTTAAGGATTTTTATGACTGAATTTATTTGGAATTATTTCTATAAAATGTAAGTTAGATTAATATTTTTAACTATAAATAAATAATGAAATCACCAAAAATATTTATTTTTTTAAGACATTTAAGAAAGAAGCGGAGTAGTTTTTTAAGTTTTTGTGATCTTCTTTCTCCAGCTTATTAATATGGCGAATTTTGTAATTTTATGTTATTATTTTTTTTATACAAGTTATTAAAATTTACCTTTTCTAATTTTTTTCTGCAAATGTCAATGGACCTTGTTGAATAGTAAAAATTCTACCTTCACGCAAAGTCGTTTGACAAGAAATATCTGATATGCTGTAAAATATTTTAATTATTTGTAATTAAATTAAAAATTTCTTACATTGTCAGATCTTCACCTTCCCAAAAAAGAAGTGTTTCCAAAGAAATATCTGAAAATCTAAAGAAATATTAACTTCAAAAATATTTTATATATAGAGTTTACTATGTTTGGTCGTCCTTTTATCGAAAACTCAAAGTAAAGTTGTCCGATTGAAAATCCAAATTTTTTTCTGCCATGAATTGTAATACATTAAAAATAATGATATGTTAACAATATGTTAATTACTTTTAACTTTCGGAATATGGAAAGCTATAATAAATTTGCATGTATTTTATTTTATGTGTGCTGTGTTTGTATGTAAAATTATTTTTCTGTCATTTTCTTAATTCCTAAAATAAAACTTTTAACTTTCGGAACATTAAATTTTTGCACACAGGTAAGTTTGTGTGTTCCTATATTATAATTTTATCGATTTTTTTCAGATTATAGAAACTTTTAACTTTCGGAACTAGGTGTATGTTAACTTTCAAAGCATTAAATTTTTGCACACAGGTAAGTTTGTGCGTTCCTATACTATAAATTTATTGTTTTTTTTAGATTATAGACTATGTTAACTTTCGCAATTAGGTGTATCTTCATTTTATTTATGACTACTGATCAATATTTTTCTATTTAACTTTATTTTAGACATGAACTTTTTCAACTGTTTTCTTTCGTATATACCAATTTAATATGATTTTCCTATTTGAACTTAATTTTATTAGATAATGATTTATTTACTTTATTTAATAAAAACAGCAGTAAAGATAGAAAATAAAAGAAATTCTGATTTATGCAAGCTGAATCTTGATGAGTTGCCTTTTTGATTTGTCAATAATAATAATAATAATAATAATAATAATAATAATAATAATAATAATAATAATAATAGTACTAACAATAATGATAATTATAATAATTATACTAATTATAATTATGTTTATATTAATAATTATAATATTAGATAAAAGAAATTTCTATGCACCGTTTTTATAAGTAAACCAATAAACAAATATGTTAAAAATTTCAACCAATTTTCTTCAAATTTTAACGATATTCTCAAAACAAAAAGAAATCATCAAAGAAATTTTCATGTATTGACAATATCTAAAAGATTTTCAAAATGTCCTCAGAGAATATTGTGAAAATTTATGCAAATTTTGTTGAAAGTTTTCCATTAGTTTATAAAAAATTATTTCCCGGGCTGAATAAAAAGATTCTGTTTGCATATTTATTTGAATAAGAATAAAATTATATTCAATTTAGTGTCTTTGTCGTTGTTGATGTAATTGTTTGGTAATCCTTGCAATGAGAATTTTATTGTAATTTAATGCTTTTGATGTGAAAGATTAATTATTAGAAGAATTTAAAGGCATATTTACTTGGATTAGAAAAATCGTATTTTTTCATATTTATTAAATATGTTCCTTAGAAAAAATATTTTTCTAAAACAGAATGATCTTTTTACCGCATCTTATTGCCCAGTAATAATAACTGGTTTCTATAGAATGATAATTTTTGAGGATAATAGTCAAATATTAATTAAGAACTTTTTTTTTCAATTTCACCACTGATTTATTTTTCCATTGAATTTATTAAAAAGAGAGCTTGAAGAATAAATAAATCGGAAATTTATCGATGTTTGTTGATACTCAAGAATTTTTGGCACTGCCTCTTTCAAGTGAATTTTAAAAAAGGCAGTACCGAAAATTTGTGAGTATCGAAAAACATCGATATATTACTGATTTATAGTCTTCAAGCTATCTTTTTAATAAATATAAATTTGTTATATTTTAACTGTGGTTGCTGAAATAAGTGAGTAACCAAAAATCAAAAAATTTTTATTAAATATACTTTATATTTCCATAAGTTCATTGCCATCGTCAAGAAGAAACGAAAATAATCTATATAGATTTTAAATTGCTTATTTGAACAAAATTATAAAAAATCATAAACACTTTATAAGCATTAAATAGATGATTACATAATAATAAGAATGATACTGATATATATTTAAATTATCAGTCATCTCCATTCCCAAGTTCTCCATTATTCTTGTCTGAAAGGATTGATTAATAATAGTGAGTGCGATAAGAAATTAAAGAGTAATGTTTATGCAAAGAATTACGGGCTTGTCTTTGTATCGCTGTATATATAGTGGAAAACAAATGCATTGAATGATATGAATGTAAAATGATGTTACAAAAGAATGTAAAAGCATTTTTTATAATATATTTTAATAAAACAAATTTTTTAAATTATTATAAAAATAAAATTATTATTATAATCTTTAAAAATTTTCATAATTTTGATTGAATAAACAATTTAAAGTCTTTATAGTTTTTTGTACGATTCTAACTCATGATGACAGTGAACCTGTCGAAATATATACTATAAGTGATGCTAGAGTGGTGTTTTTAATTTTTTCTAGTCAGCGAAATGCTTATGCTTATGTTATTAATTACTATTAAAAGTAACAAATTTCTTAATTGGGTAGCAGTGAAAAATGATGGTGGACCAATTAGGAAAATTTAGGAAAAACTTGTTTTATTGTCTTATTTAGTATTTTATAAAATAATGATATGGGAAAGGTAGTTTGGAAAATGTTTCAGCGTAAATAATCCACAAGCAGATTTTAGCAGTCCGTAAAAGGTTTAAAATAAATTTGAAGTGTAAATTATTTTTATGAGAAAATCACCTAAATATTTGATATTGATTTTGTTTAAATAATGAATGAAAAAATCTATATTTGAAAAAAAATTAGAGATTATTGACATTTTTTATATTATTATATTATTAATTTTAATAGATGAGAACACGGTGTAAATTACCCTTCGATTTATTATTATTATTATTATTATTATTATTATTATTATTATTATTATTATTATTATTATTATTATTATTATTATTATTATTATTATTATTATTGTTGTTGTAATTATTATTATTATTATTTTAATTTGTATACTGTTTGAGTTATATTTTTTATACATTTATTGAACTGTATAATCTAGAAAAGGGGCAAAGCTTGAAACAAGAATATATATAGGGTGGTAAATTCTCGTTGAATTAATATTTCTTTTGAAACCAATTCGAATTATTGTATCAATGTATTTTGTTCAAAAGAATATTTATTGTGCTTTTTGTGACAAAGAAAACTAACGGAGCGATTTAATGGAATGTTAATTTATCCACTCATTCATTGCGGACCTTCAATCAGAATGGCATATCCAAACCAACCATAGCATTTATTAATGGAATTTTTTTGTCCTTTTGAAAGAAATTGTATAATAATAAATTTTGTTTTCTCCTGCTCAGTAATCGACTTTTCAAATTTTACATGTGCAATGACACCAAATAATTTATCTTTGTATTTTTCAGTATTTTACACAGATTTTACCTTTATTGTGCCGGGTTTTTTTCATTTTATGACATAGTTGTATTTGACTCCGTAGTTTTACAATAGGAGTTTGACTTTTAGTTAAAATAAATAATAAAATCAATTGACCGGAAACGTGTATATGTCTAGCCTTCAGAAGAAAAGTAAGTCTTACCTCATTTATACTCCTTATCGATACCTTAACTACTGAGCTACATACTATGTTTCCTTATTTCTTAGATTTAGTGTTTATCTTAAATATTTTTCCGGGAATTCTAGATTTCCTATAATATTTTAAGTTTTATATGGTTGATTTTTTATGAAATTTAATCAGTAAAAAGAATCAGATATCACGAAAAGTTCTCTTTGTAATCCTTAATATTAATTTATTAACCTTCATCCTTCCCTCGGGTCTTTTTCGACCCGAAGCGATTTTGTTTTGCAAATATATCATAAAATATTAATACTACTGTTGTCTTCTACATTAATTTGCATTATTATTAATAAGATAGAAGTAAGACGACTTTTTCAAATTCTATTTTTATCAAATTAATAACATATTAAAACAAAGTTTTTTAAATATTTTATTATTAATATAAATATTAAATTAATATTTATATTGATTTAATTGGTTTGACTACAACTACATATCTGTAATTTCGTGACTTTGATTTTGTTGATATGATAAACTAATTTTGGAAATGAAAAAAAAATATGATACCTGGATTATCTCTTGTAAAAAAGTAACACTCCAGAGTAGTGTCTGAAATGGGAATCCTAGGTCGCCCCACCCCAATATTCGCTCGTAAAAAAAGACAAAACAAGTTTCTTTTTTTATCCTCGCTCACCCTTCGGGAGGGGATGGGGCGACCTCGTTGTTTAGTTAATTTTACTGTAAAAGATTTTTTGTTTAGTTTAAGAAAGTTTTTCATTTTTTCTATTTTGTTAGGTTGAGAATCTATTTCTAAATCATATTCATACCATGATTCTAATAATATTTTTTATGACATTTAGAAATTCTTGTTCTAAATTTTGTGGTTTATTAATTGCTTCAAAATCTCCATAAATTGTAACAAGAGATTCTAATAAATTCGAATAATTTTTAAATTTCATTTCAAGATGAAATATCATTTATTCATCAAAAGTAATTATCCAGAAATAATTGAATCATATGAAATAGCATATCGAGGAACTTCTCCACGGGATACTCTACATCATTTTGTTGCAAGTATAAATTCCTTGGAATCATTCTTGTATAATAAAATTAAAAACTTATTTTCCAATAAATATTTCACCAGAACAATTTACAGAATATGAAAATTCTACAATTTGTTGGATGTGTAAACAAGAATTGAGAGTTTATGAAAATGTTAATAATCCAAAAGTTATAGATCATGATCATTTTAAAGAAATAAATAATTACCGAGGGGAAGCTCATAATAATTGTAATTTAAATTGTAAAAAATTAAAATTTATACCAGTTATATTTCATAATCTGTTTGGATATGATATTCATCTATTCATAAAACATTTAGCAATTAATGCAAAAAACATTTTTAATGTTATTGGTTTAACAAAAGAAAAATATAAATGTGTAGAATATGGATGTTTAAAATTCATAGATTCATTAAATTTCTTTGGGGGAAGTTTAGATTCGATAGCAAAAACAATGAAAAGTAAAGATTTTAAATATACAATAGAGCATGTTTTGATAAAATATAATATTACAATTGAAGAATATCCAACATTTTTAAAAAAGGGAATATATCCATATGATTACATTGATTCATTCGATAGATATCAAGAAATAGAATTACCTGCTCATGAAAAATTTTATTCAGTATTAAATCAATCAAATACAATTGAAGAAGAAGATGCTCGAGCTAGAAAAATGTGGCAATTATTTAATTGTCAAACCTTGGGAGAATATACAGATGTTTATCTAAGTCTAGATGTTTATATTCTCACAGATTGTTTAGAAAAGTTTATAAAAACTTTTGCATTGGAAGCTTATAATTATATAACACTACTATCATTATCTTGGGATATGTTATTATATAATATGATTTCTGAACTAGATAAAAGTATAGAATTATTATCAGACATCAACATGTTCAACATAATAAAAAATAATATTCGAAGTGGAATTAGTTCTAAAATGGGTGAAAGACGCATAACTGCACTCAATTATAAACATGTTTATAGAACTTTATTCAAAGATACAGATGAACCACTTGTAGAAATAAAAACACAAGAAGAATATGAAATAGTAATTGAGTGTATAAATAATCCATGTGAAATTCTATATATTGATGCAACTGCTTTATATTCAGGAATAATGACACAATATTTACCAATTTCTTCATTTGAATGGGTTGAAATACCTGAAAATGATCAAGCATTAAATAGATTAATGAACAAAATATTAAATACTCCCAAAGATTCAAATATTGGATATTTTCTAGAAGTTGATTTAAAATATCCAGACAGTATAAAATTCAAAACAAAACATTTCCCATTTGTTCCTATAAAAAGAAAAATAGGAAAAGATGAATTATCCTCATGGCAAAAAAAGAAAAATGAACATACTAGTATGAAATTAATATGTGATCAAACATATAAAACAAATTATCTCATACATTATAGAATGTTACAATTATATGTTAGACATGGAATGGAGATACAACAAATTCTTAATATTATAAAATTTAAACAAGCACCATTCATGAAAAAATATATTGAAGGCAACATCAAAATGAGAAATGTATGTAAAAGAGCAAAAAAAATGTATGTAAAAGGAATTCATACACTTCCATTTGGAAACGATAGGATTCCCATCATACGCAAGTTGAAAAAAATAAATAAAATTTTGGCAACAAATTTTACAGATGTTAGTGTTATTAAAATGAAACTTGAAGAATATGAAATATTATCTAATGTTTTCAACAACTTGGATTATTACATGAACTTGCATAATAATCTTGATAATTATAATAATCCCAATAATGAATTAATATCGAATCCTATTGATTCTGATAATAATGATGATCCTATTAATCTTGATCCTAATAATAATAATGAATCTGATGATGAATTTGATAATGAATCTGAAGATTATAATGTTTGTAATGAATCTGAACTTGATGATAATTCTATTGATTCTTATGTTTATGATTCTGATGATAGTCATAAAGATTATTATAATGATTCTGAAGTTTGTGATGTTTCTGATTAGATTCTGATTAGATTCCATCATATTAAATCATATTCCCATAGATTCCATCATATTCCTATATACTCAACTATATTCCTATAGATTCCAACATATTTAACCATATTTCGTCATGACGAAATCTGACAAAGGTTTAGAGTATATAATTTCAAATATAAAAAATTGATTAGCTGACAAGAAATAATTACAAGAATGATTAAATATCTTTATACTGAAGCATCTTTGAATTCTTTCTTATTTTACTTCTTTATATTTTCATATTCCATCTTTAAATTTTCAAAATCTTCAGACAAACAATCAATTTGATCATGTAATACCCCAACTAGATTATTCATCATTTTAATTGTGGGAACAATTTCTTCTTGCATTTTTTTTATTATTATATATTGATTCAAAATTAAATCTTGTTTACTAATCAAATCTCCATCCAAACCAAGATATGAATCTTCAATCAATATGTCAACTTGTTTCTCCATTACATTTTGATTTGTAAGGTAAAGTTTTTTCTCAATTAAATCGCGTTGTTGAATTAAATATTTTCGAGTTTCCTTTTGAGTTTCCATTTTTATATATTTTATTTTTTTAATATTAAAAATGTCAACTATTAATTTACGATATTCATTAGTTAACGGAACTGCTAATAGACTTGTAGATTTATATAAACTTGTTGATGATTTAATATTAAAAAATAATGAAAATATTGATTATTTTGAATAAAGAAATAAAGAAAATCTTTTATCCTTTCTCTCATTTCTTTTGTTTATGCTTTTTCCAGTGATCTTTGCAGTAATTTTTCGAGTATATTTCATAACACACTATCGCGCTCCGACTCAGTATTACTTGTTTCTTGATAGTATTATTATTTGGATTATTCAATGTGTTGCTATTTATAATTCCCCTTGATTTTCTAGGTCTCTTTTCTCTAACCCTATGTCTATAAGGTGAAGGCATTTCTAAATCATTTCGTAATCTTCCCATAGTTGATGGTGAAGTACCAATCATTTTACAAATTTGAGGTCATCCATTTTTATGTGATATTTATAAAAAAATAAAGGGCATAAAATTTTCTCCATTTTAAAACTTAAAGATTCATACTTTTCATACTTTTTTCATACTTTTAATTATTCTTTAACCATAACTCTCGATTATCTTTTTTTGAATATCCTTGGGTTATTATATTTGCATTTTTTAATTTGTTAACTTGATTTTTTATCTCTTGAATTATTTTATTGGATTTTAAAATTCCATCATTCGTCACGACTCCATCTTCCATGGCTTTTAATTGAAATAAAAATAATTTTGCTATTCCTACATCTATTAATGAACAAACCTCAAGATATAAACTTTTCTTTTTTGCAGTGTATGATATAGAAACAACTTCAGTCAAGAATAAATCTCCAGCTGAAATACTCCCAAGAATTATTGGTACAAGTGTTAAAACTGGTAAAGTTGTAGGTAATATAATTGTTAATGTTGTTGTTGCAAAACCCAAAGAACAACCAACAATCTTTAAACAAGTATCAGCTCTATTCCATCTACTTTTAATTTTTTTATAATGTTTTAATAAATCTTCTAAATGAAGTTTTTAAGATTTGAATTCTTTTATTCTCATAACTTCTAATTCACTAGGTGCTGTAGGTCCTTTTGAATCACAAGTCCCTTGTAATTCAAAAGGTGATTGTATATGATAACTCAATTCTGGGTAAATTTTATCTTCTTTGACCTCCTCTATTTTATATATTTTAATTTCCATTTTAAAGAATTAAGATTTATTAAAATCAAGTTTTAAAACAAGACTTTACTGTGTGGTATCAACATTCGTATATCACATGGTCTTGATGTGAGCACATCTTTATACAACTCGGACAACGCTTTACGAACCTCGTTAGCATCAATCCTTTTATCATAAAATATTAAATCTATATAATGTACGAGTGAACTTGCAAAATTAATATTCTTACTTTTGACTTTATATGTTTTATGCAATTCAGTATTATCATGCCAATACCCATGTGACAAATCATAACTTGTCATTATGACATCATCCTTTTTAAGCTTACTATTATAATCACATTTCACGAACCACTTCATTGTTTGATCATCATCAGTAAATAAAAAGAAATATGGATCAATAATTTTTACAATCATAAAACAAGACCATTCTTTACTATTTGTTGTTATTGAAATTGGGTCTGTTAAATATTTATATGTATTAGGTAATGATGCATGATTCTCTTGTAATTCAGCAGCTCTTTTTCTAATGATGTGTGTTAATATGTGTTGAGTGAGACTCTAAATTTGAAAGTCTTTTATTAAATGATCTAATTATCTCATTTATTGTGTTATATATCGTATTAAATTTAGTATTCATAATTTGTTTATCTGTAGAATTTAATATGGCAGCATTTAACTTTACAATTTGTTCAGTTAACTGACTTTGTAACTTAATAAATTTATCATTAAATCGCTGTTCGATATTATTAAGCTTGGATTCCATCAAAGAATTAACCTCGGTTCCCATTGAATCAAATTTTGTTGTTAATAAACTTTCAATTTTTGTTATTGTTAAATCAGTATATCATCAATTTACATTTTGAAGTTGGTAAATCTATTTTGATTTCAACATTTCCATTTGTTTCTTTTGAAACGATTCTTTTAATTCATATGCTCCTGGTTCAATTGTTACATTTGTTTCTTGTCCTGTTTCAGTTTTTGTAGTGAATTTATTGTTATTAATATTTATATTGAAAATTGTGTTGTAACAACTAAACCATAATAACCCCAATTCATAATTTAAATCAGATTTTAAATTTATAGGGTTTTCAAAATATATAGTAAAATTAGAATTGGTAGAATTAACTGATAAAGTTATGGAATATTTTGTAGACATTATATTCTCATTATTTTCAAACTTGACTCCATTTCTATTAGTACAATTTTATTATAACAAAGTTTCCATTTATTATAACAAAGTTTCCAGATTATTAAAAATTTCTTGGATTATATTTGTAAATTCACATTCAATTTTTTCAAGATTATCTTCAACTTGATGAACAAGTTGATTTAATTTATACAAAACATATAAACACAAAACTCCACATATTTTAGTGTTGTCAGGTTGTTGAACCTGTAAAGTATTCCAAGTGTATTCTTGTCCCAAATATTTCTCCAATTCTTTTGTTGGTTTAATTCCATAAGAATCAAAATATATAATTTTATTATAAACCAAAACCCAATGAGATCCTTTTTTCATTAGAGTTTTGATAATTGATAATTATATTATTTTTATTGGTTTTACCAATCTTGTGCAATTCATCATTCATTAATATTTTAATTGGTATAAAATTTAATTTAAATAATTTGCATAGTCTTTTAAATCAAAATTTGTTTTTGTATCAATTCCAAATGTTTTTAAAAAATCCAATAATGAATACTCGCTCATTTTGTTTTTAAAATTTTGGAAAATTTGTAAAAATTTAAAGTGTATATTTATAAATATAATCATAACTCTTAAAGCTTTGAAAGAATTAAAACTCAAAGAATTAGAATCTGGACATTTAAAACCCAAAGAATTAGGATCTAGAACCTGAAGATTTAGAAATAAATTTAAAACCATTAAAAGTTGATACAACAATTAATGAGGGTGTAAGATGATATAAGAATTTCCAAAGAATTACTTACATAACCAGGTCACTAGACCTTGATATCTATTGAATGATACGGGAATGCTTGTATAACTAAATTAAGTAAGTATGTTTGTCTTCTGTGTCAACAGTATCACTTAAACTAATAATTCTCCCTTTTGTAGATTACGCAATTCAATGTACTATAAATAGTATAACGATTGTGTGTTCCGTTTAGATTTTTGTAGTGAATAAATATTTCTGTGAAACTATGTCTTTTTCTAACAGAGGGATTGGCCTCAACAATCAAACCAAATTTTTCTTTTACCAATAAAGGATATCAAATTATAACAATTAATAATCAAAAATTTACATTGTATCAAAATAATAATAGTGAACGATACAGTCGTTCTGAAAATAGTTTCAAGGGTCAACATACAAATATAGAATACACAGAAGATTTAGATAAATTAATTAAAGGATATTCTTCAGATAATAAAAAAGAAATTAAAAAATATATAGATTTAATAAAATTAATAGGAGGTAGTCTAAAATGAAATTATATAAAGAGTTTAAATCAATATGAATATGAAAATGAAATGGGTTATACTGTCAAGGAAGGAAAAGGAATGGATTCTATTAAAGGAAAAGACTTTATTAATCTTTTTATTCAACTAAGAAAATTATTAGCAGCAAAGAAAGCAGGTCATAATAATTTGAATGGTGATGTTTTAAAGATATCCAAGAAATTATTAAAACATGGAATAATTTCACAAGATAAATTTAATAAATATACTCGTTAATAAATGATTATATTTATAAATATATTAATAAACCACAAAATTTAGAACAAGAATTTCTAAATGTCATAAAAAATATTATTAGAATCATGGTATGAATATGATTTAGAAATAGATTCTCAACCTAACCAAATAGAAAAAATGAAAAACTTTCTTAAACTAAACAAAAAATCTTTTACAGTAAAATTAACTAAACAACGAGGTCGCCCCATCCCCTCCCGAAGGGTGAGCGAGGATAAAAAAAGAAACTTGTTTTGTTTTTTTTACGAGCGAATATTGGGGTGGGGCGACCTAGGATTCCCATTTTAGACACTACTCTCCAGTCCCTCGGGTCGAAAATTACCCAAGTGCATTTTTGAACAAATTTTTAGAATTCGCGGCGCAAACAGATGTTTATTTTTATCACCTTCTAAGAAGTACTCTTTTTAAGAAGTAATTTTTTCAACAAAATTTGACTGTATAGTTTTCAACAGTCGACTCAAAAACGCGGACGAGTGTGGATCAATAATATTTGTGCTACCCGTTTCATCACTTCTCGTTTCAAAATTTCAAAAAAACTGCATACGTTATAACCTTGGTAAGTGTTTATTTGAATGAAAAAACGTTTTCATTATTTTATTAGCCTTACTTACTATTTTGCGTAGAATTATCATGTCAAGATGAATTGAATATGAAGAAGATAATTTACTTGAATTTTCATCGGGAAATGATACCTGCTGAGAGACATCAGATCATATTGAAGAATTGATTGAAACTTCTGATAGTGACATAGATTATGTACCTTCTGAATCTATACCATATCTTTCTAAGGATAAAAATATTGAATGGCAATCATAGCCCTTTTTTCAACATTTGTGCCAACAACTTGAAGGGAGGAATGTAACAGTTGACAACTTTTTTACTTCTTATAAACTAGGTCAAATATTACTTTCCAAAAAAATACTATGATTGGCACTATTCGAAAAATTAAAATGTCAATTCCACCCGTATTGCTCGAAGTAAAAGGCAAGGCAATTTTTACTTCAAAATTTGCGTTTACAAAGGATACAACCTTAATGTCATACATTCCTAAAAAAATTAATGTGTTGTCCTTCAGAGTACTCTTCACAAAACAAAAGAATTGTCAGGTGGTTCTGAAAATAAACCTAATATTATATTAGATTATAATGCAACGAAAGGAGGAGTTGATACTTTAGACAAAATGATAGCCAATTACAGTACTCGAAGAAAAACAAATAGATGGCCAATTATTGTTTTTGCAAATATATTAGAGTCAAATGAATTTATTTTATTTACAGCTGTTTGTCCAGATTGGAATATAAAAAAAAATTATCGAAGGCGAATTTTCATTGAAACCGTGGGCGAATTATTGATAAAAGAACAAATGACAAGACAGACCCATTTGCCACGAGCGGCTAATTGCCAACAATTTATGTTAGAACAAAAATGCACAACTACATCTTCTTTAGAAGTACCAACAGCAAGGATACGTGGTCAAAAATGAGGTTGATGTTACATTTGTCCAAAATCGGACAATAAACATGCATTAGAATGTAAATATTGTAAAAGATTTATTTGTAAGGCACATTCCTATAACGTATGTAATAAATGTAATAAATAAATAATTAACAGATAAATCGCTCTTTATTATTCCTAAACAGTCAACATTACCGTTACTAATAAAACTAATTTAATTATTTGCATTTTGTTTCTTTTAAGTCAACAATTTCTATCTGGGTCGAAAAAGACCCGAGGGACTTTAGTGTACAGTCGATTTAAGGGACGGATGAAGGTTAAGATTTATTGAGACGTTTGATTTCACCATTTAGTGAATATGGTTAACTTTTCATAATCAGATAACAGATTAATCAGAAGAATAATTGTGATGCAATTGAATTCTAATGATCCTTAAAATCTGGCTGGGTTGGGTCATCTATGAATCCCAAAATCTGACTAATTCAGTAATCTTAAGTTCTTTCGAACTGTGAGAACTATGCATAAAGTTTTTCGAATTATATCACAAATACTAAATTGAATAATGATTACAAAGACGTAAAAATAAAGAGAAACAAGAGAGAAAATGTAACAGATGCGTTATTAAAACGTACTTTCTCCAATGAAATGGAATCCACCTTTTACATTATCGAATGAAAAACTCCAAGAAAGGGTCTTTTATGCAGTTCCGAATAAATTTCGAATACTCAAGTAAAATTGGAAAAAACATTTTTTAGTTATCATTTTATCGCGCTTTCTGTTCAAAACATGAAAAATGGATTTACTAATTTACTAATGAAACCATTTTCCCTAGCAAAATACAAATTTGCAGTTTGGACAGGAATAAAAGCATTACTAAACATAGTAAATAGACTATTTGAGGTGTACATGTAATGGATGATTTGATACTGTTCCCTACATTGTCCTTGTCTATTCAGAAAATGGGGATTTTTGAATTGTCTAACGTAATGTCACTTATACACGGTAATATCTCAAGTTTTATAGTTTCTAAGTTTAATCGTCAAAAACTCGTGTTAAGTTTGACAATATAACCGATAAAGTTCAAGAACCGCCTGTGAAAAGCACATTCATGTATTCAAGTGTTTAAAAATAAATATATACATAGGAAAAAACAAGAATTAAAATATCGTATAAATAAATTTGTTTGACTTATGAGGAAATTCATACACGAAAATCCCGCAAAAAGTCGTGCAGTGACAGAAATGAACTTTTTTGCGTATTTGTGGTTTATGATTGGTTAAAAATTTATGTTGTTTTTTATGTTGATTTAATTCTAAATGATCTGTTCGTGATGCTTTAATGACAAATGATACATTTAAGTATGTAATGCATAATTTTTACTATATCTTTATTTTATATTTTGTAGAGATCAAGTTCAATAATCTTGCGTGTCACTCATTTATGAAGATTATCTAGATATATTATTATTATTATTATTATTATTATTATTATTATATTTATTATATAAATACATATTAAAACAAATAAAAGCAAAAAATTTATTTATCATAAAATCGATTGTCTACGAAAATAGAATAACAACCAATACTAAAGATCAACCAATCGAGTAACCAGAAAAACAACGCTCGAGTAAACAGTCATTACGATCAATCTGAATAGCTAAAAATCACAAAACAATGAAATAAAATTGACTGAAAATATCCAAACGAACAAAAATGCATTTCTATTTGCCAGACTGCTACTGTCAGTGTTGAGGTGGCGGATCACAGGCTCATTGTTATAATCATTATCATAATAATAATAATAATTTTTGTTATTATTATTATTATTATTATTTTTTTTATTATTATTATTATTATTATTATTATTATTATTATTATTATTATTATTATTATTATTATTATTATTATTATTATTATTATTTTTATTTTTATTTTTATTATTGTCAGCGGTATTGAAACGATTTCAAAATATTATGCACATTGTGTTCTAAATTGAATGGTGTAGCGGCGGTGCGGGATTCGGTTGCAATTACACCTCAACAATGAACTCCGGATTGACAAAGGAGAATCCAGAGAATTCCGTTTGATCAAGATTCATGATAAATAATTTATCTGTCGGAGTCAATTGTGCCGTCTCTTTCGTAAATTCTTGATCAAAATTGCTGACGTCTCTCGGATCTTTCTATCGTTATAAAAATTAATAAATATTTTACTCGATGAATTTTTTATAAATTATTTTAGACAAATCAATTTGAACTTTTTTTTCTTTTTATTCACAATTTTATTATTATTATTAATATTTTTATTTTCATAACATTTTTTAATTATATATTTATCATTTGGTCAATCATGGTTGAGGTTAAAGGAATTTTGCCATTTTTGTAGATTATGGAAATTTTGGGTTTGGGTTTGCCTTGTGGTTTGGAAACGATAATTTTAAAAATTTTATAAATTATTTTTGGTCTTGAAATGTTAAATTCCTTATTGAATTCCTTATATTTTGTTCTTTTATCTTTCCAAACTTTTCAAAATGTTTTGATTTTCAATGGGTGACTGGCGATTATGATAAACGTAAAAGAAATTGTGATATTTGATGGTTGTCAAATTTTGGAGTCGGGTCTCAAATTTACCGGGTTTATTCTGTTACCGATGGGAGCCAAATATGCTCAAAACAAGTGTTACATTCAAGATCGCATTGAAGACATTATTTCAAAAGAAAATGTTTTAAAAATAAATTTGGAAATATGGAAATTATGAAAATTGACATTAATGGAATCTTAAGAGAGAATGAACTTGAATGAAACATATGTATTATTATTAATACATTTGTTTTCATCAAGGAATTATTTCTTCGAGAATTCTTTTCAAATTCAAGAGATACTTTTGTGTAAATTCAATACAAATGTTTAACAGATCCTTTGATAATGGAATATGTAAAAGAATAGATAGTGTTGGTCAAAAACTGATATTAAGCCAACGTAGATGTAGTATGACCAAAATGCGTCAGAATATTGCATGGAGACACAACATCATGTTAAGTTAAACTGAAAATACCTTTAAAAGCTAGTAATCATAACTAAAAGATTTTATACAACATCAAAGTAAAAATTAACAAAAGGAAGAAGTATGACACATAAACAAACTCAAACACATCAAAGACCCATAACAGAAGTAAACAAATTTGAGTTCATGACGATAAGAGAAAGTAGGAATGGAAATGAAAAGATTTCCCAAAAATATCAACAGAAAATTGAGTAAAAAATCAAACTTTGATGTATCACAAATCGATGTATCACAGCTCGCTGAAATAATGAATTACAACTGGGTGAATCGAAGAGTTGCAACTCAGCTAGATAATAAATTGCAATTGATTGAACAGCTAAATAGTAACTCACTGAAATAATAAATCGTAAACTATCGAACTGATATACTGTAACTATTCCAAATACTAGGTTGTAGTTCATCTTTTTTCAACTTTTTGACAATTTGGGAACGGAATATATTTTTAAACATTTTGATCATCTTACTAAAGTCCAAAAGGGGTTCCTAGTTAATGCCACGAATCTTAGCAAATAATTAATATCGTAAAGATTTTGTAGACCAACAAAGAGGATCGCGAGAAAATCGGTTAAATACCACCCACTGCCAGAGCAAGAGAATGACCGATAAAGTGAAAAATATGTCCAAATGTTATCTATTTAACACAAATTTTCAGTACTGTTTTTCTCTGGATATAGCCATAGACATAAATTTTCAAAAACTAATTTTCAAAAAATATTTTCAAATTCTTTTACTTTTGTTTTGTTTCCCGCTATCTCAAACCAATCATTTTATTATTTAACGCTGGTTTTGTGGTATGTTCAGGTACAATATATGATAATTTTCTCTTGTATATTCTCTGATTCTTTCCTGTAGTCAAGTAAAAGAAAAAATATAATATATTTTAATTTTAAATATTTCTAAATAAAATACTCATTTCCCATGTTTTTTATACTTTTGAAGAAGGTGGATAAAATTAATTAATAACTTCATTTATGCATAAGAAAACATCCGTTTTAATTTGGAATTTTATTTGATTTTAGAACTATTTATTACTCTTTAATTTTGATAGAGTAAACTTATTAATTATGCAACATTCTTTATATAAAAAGTAGGTTGGTACATAGGAGACTCGATATACGAGGAGAGGTTGGTAAAGCAGTGAAAGGAAATGCAGTGGAGCATTGTTCCGGTACTTAGTTACCAGCCCGAACATGTTTTAGCAAACATTTTTCATTGTTTTTTGACTAATTTTACTAGTAAACCTCAACAATGTATTACATTTCTGTCTTATTTTCAGCAATATTTTATTATAAATCGGTTAATCTTAAATATTAATAATAATGTATTCTCTATGATTACAATCTAACAATATAATTTTAAATTTTAATTTTAAAATAAAATCTTGTTATATAATAATATTATAAGAACTTTTTTCAATTTTCACCATTGATTTCTTTACAATTGACATTGTATTTATTAAAAACTTGACTCTGAATCAGTAAAGATATATTTTAGATGAATATTTTAGGGTTATTATGTTGTAACATTTAAGTTTGTTTCATTAAAGATGGTAAGAATAAAGAACCTTGAACAAACAAAATTAAAGCACTTTCAAAAATATTCAAACAAAAAAATAGAAATTGTAAATAGAAGATTAAAAATAGAAATTAAAATGTTAAAATATTAATATGTAATTAATATATTATAAATATAAAATTAAAAAATTAAAATTATTGAAGGAACTGATTGAAGGTAAAAGAGATGTTTTTATGAATTTATAAAGAATTAGAAGAAAGTGCAAATCAACAAATTGGAATGTGGAAAACAAAACTAAAAAAAAATTATCATAAATAGATTTGATAATTCTAAGATTTTGAAGCTCTCATTTGTCTAAAAAGTTATAATTTACATTTGTGTAATTGAAGTATTTTCAAAAATTTATTTTTTAGTTAGTGTACGAAAAAACAATATTGCTGTGCATTGTTCAATCAAAAACATTGACAATGGAAAAATGTTGAAAATTGTTGAAAAAGTAAAAATAAAAATTGTAATTGAATAATTAGAAATTAACCAAAAAAATAAAATGAAATTTAAATATTTGAAAAATATAAATAATTATATAAATAATTATTTTAAAAATATAATAAAATGGATTTCATGATTCACGTCAATTGGTTAAATTAAAAATTTTAATTTTTATATAATTATTTTTTATTTTCAATTAATTTCAGATGTTTTAAGTTGTTACAAAGAACAAAAAATTATGTTTTTGAAATTAAACTGATTAAACTCAATTCTTTTTTCATGTGGTTGACATGATACTCAGAAAAACTCATTAAAAAGCTGCATAAAAAAGACACGGTTACATATAAATAGGGATACGTCCCAAATTTTTTCTAAAAGCGCGTTGGGTAATATGAAATTTTTATTTTAATTTTCTAATAATAAACAATCAAACAACTACTTATGTTACTTTACACTCAATTTGACACTCAATTTCATGATTATAAATTTCTTTTTATAAAAAGATAGCTTTTTCATATAAACTTTACAAATATCGACTTAAAATGACCACAGGGAAAATAGTAATGAGCATTGCTGGTATATTTGGCAAGAAAAAAATCAAAACTACTAACGACTGAGATTCTCATAAAAACCGGATAAAAAAGAATTGAGTGCATTTAAATATGCAGCGTATCACAACATCAGTAGTATATGCATCATTTACAAATTGAATCTGATAAAGTAAAACTCCGCTTAACGCGGTGGATACGCTCTAAAAGGTTTCGGCGCTAAACGAGATTATCTTAATACGTAAATGCAAGGGATAGGTAACAAGGAACAGAGAGTAATGCAATGTATTTTTTGTATTATTTTGTAACATTTATATATGCCTAGCTATTTCTAATATCGATTTTATTCATAAAGTATTCATGAAAATCATAAAAAGGTTATAGTAAAGAAGTTATGTTTTTGATCGAAAGTTTTACATGATTTGATATATTTTGTTTTCATTTGAAGAACGCATCTAGCGTTGCTCGTCTTTTCTTGTTTCGTTCAGCAAACAATGGTTTATAGCAATACATCGCATCAATAACGTTTCGTTTTGCTTTTGAACGTTATTTAAATTTGTATCATTTTGTATGAACTGGCCCATAATTCTGTTAAAAAAGTCGAACTATTTTTTAGAAAATCTGTTGAGAGTTCATAATTCTCCTCGAATTTAGAAACAATAATTTCGTCATTTCGATGCACTTGATATTCTACTAATTCTTTAAGATCGCCGTTGGAAAGAATTTCACTTACTGCAACTTACAATAATTCTTCAATATCCTGCGCATTTATATAATCCGTCTCCACTTCATTTGCTAACTCGGCAATTTCTTTGACAATAATAATGGATTCTCTTTTGTCGAAATCCTTTCTTAGCTCCGTCCAAAGATTTTTCCATTCTCCTATTAAACATTTCTCAGTCACCTCCTGCCAGGAAATATTGGTGTTGTCTACAGCATCCTTGATATTTGAGTTTTTCAGAAATCTCTAACGGAGTGTTTATATTCTCCTGAGACTTCATGCGAGTATCAAAAGAACAAATCAGGGAATCCTATACCATACTTTTTTATGTAACACAAATTTTCGGCACAGCCTTTATCAAGTGTAAAAATAGTGATAAAGACATAATTAGAATAGATGAAATATTAAAAATTAAATTTGCGAAGGAATATAAAAATGCACAAATTAATTGACCAATAGAGTTGAGAAAAGTTTTCGGCAGCATAAATAGCATCAAGAATCGTGAAGTCCTTCAGGATCACAAAACTGCAATAATTTGGCGAAATGAAAAGGAAATCTTCTATTTTTATTCACAATTTCAATCATTCTAATAACTGATGTTGTCTCAGAAATTCTTCAATAGAGTTCTGAGACATGAAGTAATTAATTTCTTTTTCTTTTATAAGATCATTATTTTGACATATGTCGTCTTCATTATCTGGCAAGTTTCCAGTTGAGAAAGTTTCTTCACATTGCCAATTGTTGTAAGTAAACTCTTTATTTATGCAGTCAAAATTATCAAGCACTCGATCAAACCTAAATTTTCTCGCCAAAAACTGATTAACATACGTAAATTTTGCAGGCCCGGTGGTGTACACAGCATCGAAATTTTCTGCTAATCTAGGATTTGTCTGTAAATATGGTTATAATTTCATTTACTGACAATTTATAAGTAGTTTCTAAATGTTTTACAATTTTGACAATAAATTGTTTTATAGTGTTTGTTTTAATCTCAAAGTATTATATTATATTTTGTTAACTTTATTTTTTTTAATAAAATATTTTTGCCATTCGATTTCAATCAGTACGGTACACTTTCAAATAATTAAAATACTAATAATAAAATTTTTTCTTTTCTTTTTCCTATTGAAAATATAAAATTTCATTGTAAAATTTAGGATGCTTTGAAGTAAAAGATAACTTTTTAAATTTATCATTGAAGAGTTGAAGAGCTTTAAAATTGAGAAAAAGTAGATGACAACTCATATTTTTTGAAAGACAAATAAAATTTTAGAAAAAATTATATTATTTTTATTAATTATAATTATTTTAATTAATTATTATTATTATTATAAATTTAATTTAAAGTGACGTTGGCAGTTAAAATATTTTTTATATATTATTAAAATTTACTTTTTCAACATATTATAGGATTTATTACATATAAGTGTTATATTGTGCGTTGGGTGAGTTCCAAAGGGATTAATGCCCCCCTCCCCCCCCAATAATTTTATTGTGAGTTCTGAAGATTAATCATCAAACGAAAACAAAACTTGATTTAATAAACTGCTAGGTTCAAATTATTAATATAAAAACTTAAAATTATTCAAATCACGTAATTAGTGATGGCGGTAGCTTGATAATTGCATGTAAAGTTTTCCATTCAATATCACCGACGGGATTCACTTCCTTCTATTGTCTTCCAATCTTTTGTTTATAAAATCTGAAGTAATTCAAAGGACTTTTTTCCACTGACTCCAAAGAATCGCAACTGCTGAATAAAGTATTATTCAAGAGCGTTAAAGAAAATTAGAAGGACTGAACAAACAACTGCAAAAAAATTATTCTTTAATTTTTATCTATGAAAATAATCTGAAAAATATTGATTGTATTTGATAAAACAAATCGCTGGTTATATAAATAGTATTCTGGAGTTAATGGAAATTAAGTAAACAGAATGAGAAAAAACGATTTAAGCCTTCCTGAATTAAAAATAAAAGATAACAATCAATTGTGCCAATCAGGCCTGACAGGAAAAATGGGATACGTTTTCAAATTTTCTGCACCTGTCAACAAGGTAAATGCCAAAATAAACAAGTGGTAAATAAGAACTTGTTATAAATGTTTGTTTTCAGATTGTTGTCAGAAACATTCTCATGAAGCCTGAAAAAGCACGATTCGATCAACACAAACCAATAACATGTCAAAAATGTATTATATTATTATTGTAAATGACAGCACAATTTAGCAGCGTTTGAAAAAGCTTACATCATTTCTTTTCCAAGCATCGACTGAAAAGATCACAAAAAGTCCTCTATTAATTTTATTACTCGACATTTGAAAAAGATATTTTGGAAAATATTCGATTGAAGATTTTAGGAAGTTTTCTTTTATATAAAAAATCTTTTTGGTTGAAAAATCACGAAGACAATAAGTGAGAATATAAAATAAATTGGAAGATGTCTTGATAATTTTATTGAAAATTTTAAATAATTAAATTTTTAAAATAAAATGAAATAATAAAAATATTTTGAACAATTAAATATATTATTTACAGCAAAAGGCTTAAATTATCATTTAATTGTTTAAAAATTAATTAATGCTGCTACCAAGAAATCATCACTATAATCAAGTCTATAAATTTAAAACCCTAATAAAAAATACAATAAAATTAATTTTTAAAATAAAAACTTTATTTAGAGTTAATAAAAACAAAGAATATTATTTTTCTATTTTGCTGAAATCTTTACTGAGTATATGTATATTTAATTTTTAATTAATTTTATTAAATTTATTTGAATAATTAATTTAAAAAATATCAATTTTTGCAATTTATTTAAAAGTTAATTTATTTTTTTTTGATTATAGATAACTTTTTTATGTGAAACTTTTCCTTCTCAACTGTTAATCAAAGCATGAAATTATTGATTATATAATGAACGTAGTTAACACTAGAAATCTTGATAGGCATAATAATTCTAATTTGGCCAGAAAGCAGTTATCAAACATTATTGAACTGAAATACAAGTTCTACTTTGATTTTAGTGAAATCTAAAATGAAACATTCACTTCCTTTCTTCAAAATAGGATCAACAAATCTTGAGAGGTATCATAAACTGGTAGACTAATTGAGTATAAGAAGATGTCGACAAAATACATTTTAAAAATTAAAACTTACTGATTATTTTAATATATTACTTAACGAAATTGGCGGTTTTATTTTGGGTTATTTTATCGAAACCCAGAATAATTATTCTTGTGTCCGGCAGTTCCTCTTTATATAGCTTGTTTCATTTATGGCACTAGAAATAATCAAATGTTATCCACTTTTCTTCATCCCGCATTTCCCGACTGTTTCCATTTTATCTCTGACAGATGTTGAGATATGTTTTACTTTTTCCCGGCAATTCCGCTATCTTTGACAAGCTGTCAAGATACGGCTTTTCCCATATTTTTGTTTTTCTGGAATTTGAAATTTCTCCTTCGTTTGTACTTCTAAATTAACAATGACCTTTGTTTTAATTTCTTGTTTGTTTTCTTTTATTTGATTTATCTTTCTTATTTTCCATTTCTTTTTACTTACATTTTCTTCTCAGAGTTTTCATAGATTGTACAGTTTGTCATGACGATCTTCCCTCCAGATAAATTACTTTTTTTCTACTATATGCTATTTAGGTATCCTCAACAGTATAAAGAAAGTCGGGAAGCAATGGTTTAGATGCATCAAAAGATTGAAATGTAAAAGATAAAGGTGAACCCGAAAAACCGTTTATTTATTAAGACGAATAATAAATATACAAGTTAGTTTCAACATTACATTATGTTGACAAATTATTCTTACATAATTAATTTTATAAATATGTCAATACGTAATATATGTCAGTGTCAATCACATGCTTGAAATTGTATATTACAATTACTGTAAATGTAATTTGGTCCCGCCAGGTGGTGCTTTGTGATAAACGTAATGAATGGAAATAGTTGATGAAGTTCGTAATTGACAAAGTGTTAATGGCGGTCACCAACATAATACTTAAAGTAAAGGGATTATAAGCTAATTTTCAATTAGAAGCTTATTATTTCCATTTTTTGTAATTATGACAATTTTAATTTTCTATTTTGGTCTTACTGTATATCTTAAATTTAATATTTTCATCTCCACCTTCACCTTCCGTGGGAAGGTCAAATTCAACCCCAACAGAAGATGTAAACAAATTAATTTCCCTATTGGTTATAACCACATTGATAAATATTTGTTTTTAGTTGATGGTAATATATTAATTTAAATTTCATTCACTTATTTTAATAACATTTTATAATATCAAATTAATAATAATAATAATAATCATTTTTACTTTTCCATTTGAAACAACAAAAAGTATTATTCAAGAAAATGATTAGCTAAATAAAATGAAATTGCTAAACTAAAATTAAAACAACTGCGTAGAATTTCTGCAATTTCCCCACCATTTTCAATTGTTTTAATTATATGAATTCGACAATAATTTTTTTTAATTTTTTTAAGGAAATGAAGTGACACACAAAGTGAAATATTTGACGATGTAAAAATGGGAAAATATAACTAAGCTTTCCATTAAATTTTGCAATTGTTTTATCAGATAATCTAATTGTCTCTCATTTAATTGGCTAAGATTATTCATTTAAACAAAAACCAATAAAAAAATTTTATGATGATATTTATTTTCAAAAGTCAATCGATTTTTTTTATTTAATTATTAATAAAAAATCAATAACTAATTTCAAATTTGTTTTAATTATTTAAATGTTAATAAATAATTCTAACCTTGAGTCAAGTTTGATTGTCAATTATATAAATCAGAATTTTATTTTGGGATCTCAAGATTTGAAATATTATCGCAAATATTATTTTATTTTATATTTTAATTAATCTGATTATGAAATTTTGTATATTTGTCCGTGTAAAACGTAAGCAGAATACTAAAATTAAAGAATTGCAACAGTCATAATTCTGTTTTCTTATCATTTATTTTTAATTACGATTTTTGATAGTTTTGAAGAGATATAATTATTATTTCAGATCCTATTTTACAGACCTTCTACTTCTAATCTTTGGTGGTTCGTTTAAAACTTTGTTCATTATTTATTCTCAGTTATACACGTTCACTTGTTTGCATGTTAATGACGACAAAATGAAAAAAGAATTTAACTTTAGGCGAGAGAACTTATTAATTTCATAATAACAACTTATAAAATCCTGCTTATCGGGACTTTTTAGTTTCAATTTTCAATTGAAATATTTATTTATTTTTGACACTATCCACTGAAGGGATTGATTAATATTAGTATATAAAATAAGAATTAAAGATTAATATTTTTGCAAATGATGGCTTTTGTGCTCATATAACCGTATTTAAACTGGTACATGGAGAACTAACGTACACTATGGTGTTACATAGAAATGCGAAAACTATTAAAAATTTTTTAAATAGTTTTTTCTAAATTATATATATGGATGGTTTCTGTTGATTTAAATAATTATTAAATTATTAAATTAAATAATTTTAAATGTTAATATTATAAAATTTCCTTTCTATTACGTTGCTACAATTTAAAAATGATTCCTTATTTAAATTATATTTCTTTATAATTTTAAATAAATAATTTTTATTAAAATGAAAAAATAATTCAACCTGATGATGACAGAAAACTGTCGAATATATTCCGTAAACAGAATGCTTGAGTGGCGCTTTATTATAATTAAATCGTTGCCATGTTTGATTAACTATTTATTTATTAATGAAAAACGTTTGTTTAAAATTTAAAATTTGTAATTGTTTCATTTTGAATGACTGTGTAAATTTAAAATTTATATTTAATTATTATTAAATATATTTGGCTTAGGATTTTTAAATATTTTTTATAATTTTGTTCGAATAAGTAATAAAAAATCCATCTCATATTTTCAATAACACCTCATAATGACAGTGAATCTGTCGGAATATATTATATAAGTCAGGGGTGGTCAACTTGTTTTAACTTACGGTCGACTTTGGCACTATAAAATAAATACTGATCTACCAAGTAAAATAAAAGAACGAGTAAATAAATAAAGTTATAAAATAAAATAATTGATTTACAGAAAGAACTTAAAATGTTTTTATTAAATATATTTTTTTGACAGACTAAGAAATTTAAAAAATGGCATAACTTTCGTATACGACCAAAAATAACTCGGCTGATCGACTTGTTGGCCATCCCTGATATAAATGACGTTCGAATAGGGTTTTTTTAATATTAATTATTAATAAAATTATTTTTCAAATTTTAATTCATGTAAAATTATGACTGACATCTTATAAAGTTTTCTCAGCCGTTTTATAGGAATTCTCAATTTTAATTATTATTACATAACTTTTAAATATTATTATATGCAAAAGCAAATAAGTAAGAGATATAACATTGTTTTATTTTGTAAACCGTAGACTAATTTGACAAATATATTTTACTGTGTCTTGCCTTTTATTCATAATGAGTCTTGAATCATTTTATTAAATATTGTTTTAATCGAATAAACCAATGAAATAATTCATGAAATAATAATTTCCCTCGTCCAATGTCATTGAATCGGATATGAATTATGTCCCAAAAATCTTTGTTCTGTTGTATTATTTTCTAACACAAAAATGACCACATTTTATTGACAGTTTTATTTCTTTTTCTTCAAAACAAAATCAAAAACCGTGTCTTGATTTGTGTGAGTGAACAGTGAAAACAATAGCGACTATAACAATGAATAAACATATTCCAATGACAAATTGTTGATGTTAAAGAATAAGTAAATAATGTTGAAAAAACTCCTAACAACCTTTTGTAATCACTTTTCAGAAATGTTTATAATAAAAGATTAATAAATAAAAGCAGAATTATTGATTAACATTCCACACATGAGTGATTTAATCCAGACAATCCATAAAATGTTTCGTGACCTGAATTGAATTGAGAGAGAAAATTTCCATGTCAAAAAATGTTACTGAATTTTGCAACAAGAAATCACCTGCATGAGGATATGGGAAAATATGAAATCGTTGCCTTCTGTTTCGACTAAATTATTCGGAATAAAATTCACAAAACGAGTAAATTGCGTTGAAAATTTGTTTGGATAATTTTTTCTGTCATATGGAAAATTTTTGAAGAATATTTGCAAAATTTAATTTCAAATGTCTCTTCAATACAATTTTTCACTTTTAGACAAATATCGACCAAGATGTTTTTTACAGAACAATAATAAATTGGTCAAAAAAGGAAGAGTAGGGAAAAATTGACATGTCGACGCTTACAACTTCCTTTCTTTGCCGCATTTTATTGTTTGTAAAATACAATGAAAGAGGTGTTTGATCTAATGTGATGATCTTTTAGTGCATCAAAGTTGCTCAAATATTATAAGATTAGTGTAAAAGTAAATAAATCTTGCCGTGAATTCAATTTGATAGATAACATGAAACAATTTTCGAAAAAAAGATTCCTTAACTCTAAATATTTGATTAAACAATCCGGTGTACAATTTCTTACGCTTTCGAATTCTAGTAGTAATCCGTTTGCGGAATTTCATAATATTCACCAATTTTTAAAGGTTTCCTTGGAATTATTTCATCAAAATTACATTTACATACTCTCTTTAAATTAGACCATCATAAATACTCCTTCATCACATTTCATTTGTTTCAATTACTTTATTTTAAAAAATTCTTTATAACACTCTGAAGTTTGACAGAAAACATAATTTTGACCAATAAAATTGATTTGTTTTCAAAAATTATAATACAAATAAATAATTTCACAATAAAACAAATGTATTACCAATGCATTATAAAAAAAATATGTTTACAAAATGGTGAGAACATATTAATAAATATTATTAACCCCTTCAGGCCTGGTGTGCACAATTATGCACATCAACTTCATTATTTTTTTAGAGTAATAGAATCAATTATTATTTAATCACACTTTGATTATTTAATGCTGGCAATATTTATAAGCACAACCTAAAATTTCTATTAGCGTATGTATATACTCCATAATTAAATCATCATGGGCAAGTAATTTTCATAGTTATAAGGTTAGTATTATTTAATTTTATTTTTACACAGAAAAATGTAATTTAAATTAAAACATTTATATGTAATATCGATTGCAGATGTGTGGTTTTTCCCTAACTTGTATTCAAAATTTAACAATACAATCCAATTAAAAACTATGTGCATAATTATGCACATATTTTTTTTAATAATGAATATAAGAATAAAAATAAAAATATTTTTGTTTTCCTTGCATCTAATTAAACCCAAATATACTAAAAATATTTTTTATCTCAAGCATAAATAAATCAGGTCTGAAAGGGTTAATCTAAAATTATCTTAGTATTTTCTATTTAAAATGATGTGACCCAATTGGGGAAACACCCGGAGACGAAAGCAGGCATTTTTTAATAATTCCAAGTTTCGGAATTAAAAAGGCCTTTTTGTAAAATTCTTTATTTAGATTTATTTGTTGATTTGTTTTATTTATCCCAATTCAATACTGATAACTTTTCCAAAAAAGTAATTTTTGAAATAATTAAAAATCAAAATATATTTATATTATAAATTTAAATAAGATTTTTAATAATATATTTAATAATATATATATAAAGAACTAAGTAATAAATTTTTTCAGAAGTTTTAATAAAAGAAATTTTACATTGATGTCTGTTTTTCAAAAATAATTGTAAGCTCTTTGGAAATTTTGAATAATAATATTTAACGGGTTGACTGACATTTATGATACCAAAAGGACCGTGAGGACCATCCGTGAGTAAAATGAATGACTTAAAATAATGCAAATATTGTTGATTAAAAATATTAAAAAATGTAAAAAAATGAAATTTTGGTCCCTTATAGTAAACATGTTAATTATACGCGATAATCAAAGTATTACTATATATTTGAATTTCTTTTTAATTCTTTATTGTAATCAGTTATTGTTTTAATTGTTGGTTTTATGAACCTTCAAGATATCGAGAGAAAAAACTTTAATAGTTAGAGGTGGATTTTTATTGAAACTATATGGAGTTTTAGGGCTCCGATTTTCCACAGTGAACAAAAATAAAAACAAGTGCGTTGAACAAATAAATAAAATACACTTAAACCGTATATTGATAATTTTTATTGCTGAATGATCAATGTTAAATTAAATAATAGTTTTGTATAGACACAATAAATGTCATAGGAAATAAAAATACTGTTTAATGGGATAATGAAAAATAGACTTACAATTTTAGTATTATGTCATTTTTAAAATTATACTATTCTTAAAAAAACTATTATAAATAATGTTTTTTACATTTAACATACATTATTTAACATAAAAATGCCTGGAAGACAATATTTTAGTTAATACGAAAGCTCAAGGGATTTAAATAACAAAAGAAATGTCAAAAAAATAAATATGAAAATACAATTATAAGTAATGAAATAAACATGACAATAACTTAATTAATAGAAAGCGAGAATAAAAATTACGTTTTACGATTTATTCCGACAGTTTTACTGTTTTCGTCAAATAAGATAAATATAGATATTATAGATTTAATAAATAAATCACAAAATTATTATTATTTTGATATATTTATATAAATATATATAATTTATATAATTAAATATAATAAATAATTTATTTTATTTGCCAATAAAATATTTTATAAATTTCAACTTCAATATTCATAAAAGAATATATCGACGCTTTTACTTAATTAATTTTCGATTTACAGGAAAATATATAATTAATATTCTTACAATTTTTGGTTTGTTAGGAGGCTGAACTTGTCGGGCATTTATCTTCTCCCAATCAATGCGTCTAAAGAATAAATGCTCCCGTACATCTCGATCTCCATAACGATTGGACCCAAGCCGTTTCTTAGGATCTTTTGTTAACAGCTAAATGAAAATGTATAATAAATCATATTTTATTCAAAACCATTAAAAGCAATTTATGAGCAAATGTAAGAATCATTGATGATTATATTTGGGCAAGAGTTCTCCATTTAGGTTTATTATTGAAACATATTATATTATTAATGACAAAAGAAAAGCATGTATGACAAATAATAGAAAAAAACACGTCTGTGAGCTCTTTAGTTGTCTTTCTTAAGTTTCATAATGCCATTTATCTAATACAATTTTCTTTCTTATTAATATCAGAAAACTTATTTATTGCTTATATTCTATTTTTCTACATTTGCATTTTTGTCTCCCTATTTTTATCACATGTAATTTGAGCATCCTTATTTCCAGTGATAAACTTCTTTACATATTCAACATCTAAAGCTTCCAGTATAAGTTGCATTCTTCATAACTGACAGCGGTTTCAAAGTTTGGAAAGCAACAATTTTTGTTTGTTCAACCACCTGAAGAGAAATATGAGAAGCACAAATTTGAATCAAATGAAAATCTAAAGGAAAATGCAGAAAACTTTCTTTCGGAGAAGAGACGGAATATTTTAAAGCTTTATCAATGTTAATGCGAATGATGTCAAACAGTATTGGTCTTTTACTTTCTAAAGTATTATCTTATCAATTCTGATTAGATCACTTTCTTTATTATTATTCCAATTTTGATCTATTGTTACTATTTAGTCATGTTTGAATTTTCTTATAATTTCTTTCATAAACTTTACATGTTTCGTACATTTTGTCAATTTAGATAAATTGTTTGATTTTTTGTGAAATTATTCAATGAAAACATATAGGAAATATTTACTCCTTTGCATATTGAAACAGATTCCTTTGACATTGACTTGGGATAGGAAACATTGTGCTCCGTTATGGCGTTGAATAATTCTTCCTCGTCTTCTCCGTCAAATGGGGCCTGCAGAAAAATGAATCATATCAATTAGATGAACTGAATTATAACATTACTTGTCCAGCCAACATTTCATATAAAATCACACCATATGCCCACCAATCCACTGACTTACCGTAAGGCTGGTATTTGATAATCTGAAATAAAAATAGCTAAATAATTTACTTTCAATTATTTGTGAAAATTTGTAAATATTTTTTGGATAGGAAATTTATACAGGGAGAAATGGAGAAAAATGAACACTAGCTAATAAGAAAAAAAAGGATCGAAACGTAGAAAGATATTGCTGAAAATCCTGGCTTTAAATTGTTTATAAGTACTACAATTAAATGTTTTGATTGAGCAATTATTAATAAACTAGCTATAACCTGTCAAAAATGAAAGAATTTTGTTTAAATATTATATTTTTTCAATCTAAATACATAATTCTATCAGTATAATAAGACTTGTATAAAACAATAAAGTGATGATTTAAGCCTTTTGCTGCGAATAATGTATTTAATGAAAATATTTTCGACTATAAGATAGTCCTTGTCAATTTCATGACACCAGAAGTACATTATTCCCTGCGATTTGACAAAAGAATCAAACATCTTTTGAGAAAAAAGGAGCTCAGAGCAGGTCTTGTTACGAACAATGACACACTGGACGGAAACGAAAGCATTACAATGAACAAAGAATTAATAACCGACAAATTGTCTATCCAAAGGTGAAAAAGAATTACTTTCACTAGGACCAAAGTTCAGTATAAACAGAGAAATAGATGAAGCAGCAATCCTCAATTTCAAAACAGCTTTTATCGCATTGCGTACCAGATCAATTGGGACAATGCAATACCTCATGAAAATGAATATATACAAAGAAAAGCTCCCAGTATACATAAACAAAGATAAACTCTATCAACCAAATCTTGATTCAGAATTAGATTCAACACTTTCAAAGGTTTGCCACAAAATCATTGAGCTAGTTGAGAAGGAAAAAAGAAAACCATATTCTCAAACCTAACGAAAGATGATCCCTAAAAAAGAAACCATACATTTACTTACCAAGTGACAATGGGGGAGAATTTTGCATTTTACAGAAGAATCGTTACTGTGAAGCTGGTTACGAACACCTCGGCAACATCGAAACATACAAGAAAGTCAGCCGCATGTCACCAAACACCATCGAAATGAAGATCCACAAAGTATGGAAATCCATAGCTTTGGAAATGAAGCTCAACAACAGAATAACCAACAGCTTTGTCACAAAGAATTCTAATCTTCCCAATTCTACCACCTAATTAAAACCCACAAAGAGGGTTTTGCTATCAAAATTAGACCTATAGTGTCCAACATAAATGGACCAACAACTAAAACAAGTTGGCTCCTTGCAAAGATCTTGAATCCTTTATTGGACACGATACCACACCATCTTCAAAGCAGCGACTGCCTCATGACTAGATTAAATAATAACATAACTTCTCATAGAGACTTCAAATATCCATTCAGTCTTGATGTCGTCGAACCAAAAGAGGTTATTCAATGTTTAGAAAAGAAATTAAGAGAAAGCAACTTGTTAATAAAGGAAATGCATATCGAGAATATCACCAAACTTCTTACTGTTATACTCGAGAACATCTATTTTACCTTTGAGCAAAATATCTATAAACAAGTTAAAGGTCTGCCTATGGGTTTTAGCATATCAGGACTGCTAGCAATCATTTTTATGGATAACCTCGAAGGACAGACAATGAGGACCATACAACCCATCGGTTTCTATGCAAGATATGTAGATGATATATTCATCACGACCAAAAGCAGAAAAGAAGCGAGGAAATATTTCATATATTCAATGCGGCTCACCGAGATATTAAGTTTGAAATCGAATATCCGGAAGAAGATGGATCCCTCAATTTATTGGATTTGAGAATTAAAATAGAAGCAAATACTCCAACATACGGGTTCTACAGAAAACTAGCTCGCTAAGAAATATTTATGCACCAAAGATCAGCGCTTTCATACTTACAGAAAGTACATGTCATAAGAAACGAGAAACGAAGAATAGCCAGTCGATGCACTGAAAAAAACGAAAATTTTAAACAATCAAATTTCAATAAAATCCTACACAATGAAACGGATATCAAGGTGAGGACATTGAAAGAATGAATTCTACCCAAAAAAGATCTAGGGAATTAACAGAAAAGAAGAAGAAATATTTCTATCTTAATATCCCATTCATCAGTGACATACTCGACTTCAAGATAGCTCATAAATCTTGGACATTGAGAAATTTTTTTAAAGGCTTAAATTATCACTTTATTGTTTTAAATAATAAATGCTGCTACCAAGAAATCATCACTTTATACTTAATAACGCTTGTAATAACTAATTATAATTGTAATTCATATTAAATATTGCATTATGGACAAACATACCAAGATTATAATTTGATTAAATTGATTATTAAATTAATTAAACATTTACATGTTATTATTAATAACTGTCAAAAAATAACAAAACTCTTTTTATTGTGCTTAAATTATGTATTTGTCAAGCCTAATAAATATGACTAAGAACATTTATATTACACAAAACTATTAAATCGTGTGACGCAATGTTTATATTAAATTTCTTTAAATATGAAATAAACATTCTATTAAATTAAAATTCTACAATAAATATGTTAAGCCTAAATAATAAATTTATTTTGTTTAAATTGATCAATTTTAACTTTAGCATATTCTTGTTTCTTTGCTTCCTCAAAGGTTTATGAAAAACCGATTAAATAACAAAATGAAAGCTTAATTTATTTATTATGGTAAAAATGCATTAGATTGTAAAAAAATTATTTCATTTATTTTCATTTTGACAAAAAATCAGATATTATTTATATAATTATTAATATTAATATACATAAACTTTCCACATTTTCTTTATAATTTTTTACACTTGATAAAAGTTCAGCCGAAAAATGTTATTTTTTTTGAATATAATATTAAAAAAAAAGTTGAGTATTTTGTCAAAATGAAAATAAATGAGATCATCAAAAAAACATATAAAATGTGACCAAAAAAATAAATTATTCTAATAAGAGAAATATTGTTTTAACAATTGATGATAGAAATGCATATTTCTCCATTAAACTTACAAATTTGATTATTTTCTGAAAGTATGGGACTACTTAGCGAAATGTAAATAAGCAGAAAATATTTCGTCGCATGTAACAGTTTGCAAAGAGTGCATTTATTGAAGTCGTTCTTTAACTTTATTCTTATATAACATTTCAGAATCACTATGAAGCTCGTCATCAAGTGGTTAACACCATTCTAAGTCTGCGCGGCCAAAGAATTTTACTAGGAGGGAAACTGTATTTTATTGCAATATTTTTCATACTAATCTTACTTAATTGGATCGGGGTTTTGTTTTAATGTCGGATTTTTATATTCAGTGTTGCCAAATATTTAATGAAATTTCACAAAATTCTGTCTGAAGACTTCCGTGAAAATAAATTATACCCGATTTCCTTTTATGTGCAATTTGGTTTCGTGCAGTGAATAATAATGAATTCCCTATTTTCCGGTCAATTCAATGGGCCTTTCAACATTTGTGAGTAAACAAATTTATTTTCAATTGTATGATGGATAAATATTTACGGGAATTATACATTAATAACAGTTTCATAACTATTTATGCAGATTTTCATCTGTTAGACACGATTCAATATATGTTGTCAATAAATAATTACAGTCCTCCTCAGAAATATATTTACCCCTACAATTTATTTAGTATAACGTGAATAAACATAATTATTTCAGTTGGTTTGTTTAAAAGGAAAGGAATTTGTGGTTGAAAACATGTGAAATACTTTTTATACAATCACAGCGGCCAATCTCCGATTTTACGGACAAAGAGAGGTTTCGGTGTGGACAAAAGCCTTAGCACCGATTACCGGTGGATGCCACTCGAAAAGGTAACTCCATACAGATGATACCACAAAAAAATCAGAATTGATTTTAAATGAAGATTTTATTAAAAAACTTTTTAAATGCAGAAACGTAAATGATTATTTTAAAGAAACTTCAGCTCCCATAGATTTGGTAATTGCTAGAATGTCATCTTTCGAGGGTTTGTCTATTCATGATGAAACATTAGCTTTTTATGTTTTTTTCTGTAAAATTCAATAAAAAAATACATTTATTTAATAAAATACAATATCTATAAATCAGGTGATATTAACATTTTTCAATTCCGAAAACCCAGGATTGAATGCCCTATTTCAGCATTTCCCAAACTTTTTTTACCGCGTTCCGGTATTAGGGTCGCAAACAACACTTTGGAAAACGCGGCCCTAATAAGATAATTGTTTGAAATTTTTGCATAGAGATTATTTTTGAAGCTCTTACACAATTTCAGAAAACGATATTGTAAAGTGATGTCACAGAAAAGTTCAAAATACATTGGTATGTGTGACATGTAATGAAAATGAAACTGGATTCTCTTTCCAGTTTCAAGTTAGTTCCAAATTAATCGCGGGTCTCAATATATCAGGCAGTTATTCATTTTGATCTTTCGATTCAAACCCTCAAAAGTACCTTTTATTTCGATGTTTAAGATACACAATCTAACGTACATAAAATTGAAGACAGCCATTAAAAGAAGCTTTTATTCCAGAGTACGTATAATTGAGGTTTCGTCAGACAGCCTATTTAATCCCAAGAATTACTTATTGTGAAGATGAAACCATTAGTAAAAGATCTTTAATATAACAAAAGGAATATGTACTGATCCGCTTGGTGTCTTTGTTTCATTGAGTTATCAAGGTTTTCAAATATTTATGGAGATCTTTCATGGTCCAAAGATTGACAGAAAACCATTCCCGATGAAATGCATCATTAGAGTTTTTGTGTATTAAATAATCTTTTAACTGTTTATATAAAATTTCATGACAAAATATTAATATAATCGAAAATAAAAATTATTAAGACTTAACACTAACTTACCTCCGGTGCAATGTAATCTGGTGTTCCACAAAACGTTCTCGTGGTTTTTTCATCAAAGATTCCTTCTTTGCACATGCCAAAATCAGCAATTTTTATGTGGCCTTCATGATCCAGCATGATATTATCCAGTTTCAAGTCCCTGCACTCGTAGAAATTAACAGATAAATAAATAAAAAGCTAAACATAAATATTATATTTTGTTTAAATCGAATACAAGGTGGAAGGAAATAAATACATGAATGAAATAATTAATTTTATGAATAAATAAAAATCAAATTTTACAATAATCCAAATCTTTACAGAATTAATGCGTAACAGTCCATGTAACCCTTTATAACCCCGATTCTCAACCGAGGGGTCATGACAACGATTAAACTAAGCTTAATGCCATTTAAGTGCAAATATCTTTAGAAAGTTTTAATAATTTACAAAAATGAACAAACAATGAAAGTTTTCAGAAATATAAATTCGCCTGGTCGCTTAAAATAATACGTGAAATTGAGCAGTTCTAAGAAGGAACGAAAGAAGAATCAAAATAAGAACAGTAAACAAATACTTTAGAAAAAATATTTATCATATTGCGTTCTTTTAATTGTTCCCTATGCAAAGAGTGGATGAGTGGGATATTTTCATGAGAATATAAATATGAGTTTTCAATTGCTCATTTTGTAAGCTTGAGATGTAACGAGTCACTATAAACGTCTGATAGAATAAAGTAAACCCCTAACCTTTATCTCAATCCAAAAGGATATGAAGGAAGTCGTTACATTGATTGTCAAAAAGAATAAAAATAATTATAAATGAAACCCCATGACATGAAAATATAAATTTTTATTTCAATTTTGTGAGAATCTTTTATTGCTTTTATGACCATCGTAATTCATTGATAATCTTATACAGAAAGGTATATAATGTATATTTGCTATGATTATACTACTTTGCCATCACTTCAAAATTTTCGAGGATTTTTAAATATTATAGAATCTATAGTTAAATAATGAAAATAAATGAATTATTTAAAAAATATTTTTTATTAGAATATATTTTTATAGTTATTAATAATTTAATTTCTTTAAAAATATTTAAATTTAAGTCTCGTTTCATTTTAAAAATGTATTTTATAATAAAAATTCAAACTCACTATTAAAACAACTGAAGAATTTGTAATATTTACATTACTGAAATTGTTGATTATAAATATTTCTAATTGATTTTAATAAATAAAATTCACTTAAAATTTCTTATTTTAATTAACTAATCATAATTTAGTTTTGAAATGAGTAATTAATATTAAATTAATCTTAAATTAAATTAATTAAATCGCCAATTATTTTTAAAAAATAATTCCAGTAAGAGATGGTAAAGTTTGTTTAAATGAAATAAAAACTAAAAATATGGTTCAAAATAAAGGACAACCGCAAGTGATGCTTCATTGCTATAGATGGGGAAAAAACAAAAAAAATTAATTAAAAACTAAAGGTCAATGTTATAATAGTATAATATCAAAGGCGAAACTGAAAATATAATAGAAAATAGAGAATTTTGAAAAACCAGTCAATAAAAAATTTCATAAAAAGAAATATAAAAATAGTATTAAACTTAATTTAAATTTATATTTAGTTGATATTTTTGGTCATTCTTTTTTATTTATTCAAAGCAATATTGAGAGTCAAAAATTAAATGTTTTGCAAAATAAAGGTCCTTGGCAAGGTTGCCCTATCACTGACTTACCAATTTACACGATATTCCACTGATAAGTGGTTAAAGTATAGATCACAAAACATACCTGTATATTATCCCCTTGGAATGTAAAAAGAATAATCCAATGGCGATTTCAGCAGCATAAAATCTAAAGATGTTTCAACATATATCAGTTGAAATAATAAAAAATTATTTCTAACACGGCTACGGGCTCCTTAAATTTCCCTTCCTGTTGGATTCGATACATTAAATCGCCACCATTCACGAATTCCATGACAAAATACAGTCGATCCTGGATAAAAATAAAACTTTTATAATTAATATTTAATTATAATTTTACCATAGTTTGAAAACATGAATGCAATTGCACCAAGAACGATGGCTTTTCCTGAAGAGCTAAAACTCTTTTTTCTATCATTGTGCATTCGACATCATCATCTTGAATAATAACATCTTTCTTTAAAATTTTTACTGCATATAGCTCATCGGTTCCTTTTCTTTCAGCAAGAATAACCTGTGTAAGAATTTTATTAATTTTGTTTATATTTTGTTAGATGACTTTTATTATATTTGTAACATTGTCTATAGGAACATTATCTAACTGATTTTTAAAAAATTATAAATTGCAAATAATATTAGTTAATTATTAAAAATGTAAAACTTAAGAATTATCTTAATTATTCAATTACTTTTATGTTTTGTTTTCATTGTTTAAATTTCATTGAATTTTAAATTTTATTAATTTTTAAATTATTTTTCCAAAAAAGAGGAAATTATTTTGATGTTAATAAAATAACAAAGTATTTTAATTTAAATTAAATAATACATTATAATGCATATATTTATTTTTAATTAATAAAATTTTCATTTTGGAATTTAAATAGAAGAGTTAAGGCTAGTTAAGAAACCGAGTAGAAAAACCCTGTGAAAATCTTGTGATTTAAGAAGAAAATAATTTAAATAATATTTAGATGATACTTTTACGTGTCAATAATAATTAGAAAAAGAATTGCATGATAAAATTAAGTTCCAATGAAAATTCGAGTACGTAAAAATAACTCTGTTTCCGTAAAAAAATGAATTATTGTCATTCATTAAAACAATCCACGGTTCAATTACAGGGCCAGCCACGCCCGATAAGAAATTAGAGTTTATTGAGAGTAGATTAATTCCTATACAAATACTCTTATTCTAAGATTTTTTTTAATAATATTTTCACATAAAATCAGTTTTTTTTGTTTTTATTATTGAATTAATTTCTAAAAGAATATCTAAAAACCTTTCCAAAACTTCCTTTGCCAAGGACCAGAATGAAATTGAAATCAGAAGCCCGGGGAATGTCTTGTTTATTTTGATTTATGTAATTGTTTTCATTCGTTATTTGTTGATTTTTCTTTTCTTCCAATATTGATTTCTATAATTAATTAGTTAATTAATTGAAAATATGTAGACAATCAAAAGCGATTAATAATCATGAAAAAAACATGGGCTTCGTTGAGTTTATAAAAACGAATAAAATTAATCAAAATTAATGGAGAAAATAATGAAATTATAATTCTTATAAATGAATTAAATTACATTTTCTATGGAAATAATGGCATCATTGGCTTGATTTATGTGCAAATTTATGGCACCGTCTAATGTCACATAATATTCACACTTCACTAGCGGTTGTTAGTGCATATTTCACACAGTAATTAATGCACCAAAGCACAGCTATAAAATAGACTTTGTTCCACATATAATTTACATGGCCATTTTAAGTGAAATGTCAATACGACTTAATTACATTGAGTTCCTTTGGGTTTGATCTTGAAAAATTCAAAAGCTTTTCATTTAGTTTTTACACCTTCCCCATTTTTTGTAAATAATACTGTTATAATGTAGGCTACGATCAGGCCCGGTTCTTCCGTTAGGTAAACTAGGCAGCTGCCTATGGCCGCCAATTTTGCAAAATAATTATAAGAGACTAAAAAATATTTTTTGAAATTAAAAAACTAAGTAAAATATGGATGGATAAAATATTGATGCAGAAATAATATTTTAAATGTAATATCGAATCTTATATAAAAAACTCGAAAAAAAAGAAAATAAAATTTCCTCCAAGTCATTGACATGTTGACATTGATATATCATATATGGGTAGAGTATCCGATATGTAGACCGGGCCTGGCTACGATTCAGATGCAAATATTTTCAAATCGGAAAATAGCGCATAAATTATTTTGGTGAACTTATTATTTTATATGATTTTCATCTTTATTAATAAAATCATTTATCTTTTTTCACTGTTGATTTTTTTTCATTTGCAATATCTTTTTTCTTCATCAATTTTTTGGCTATAAATTAGAGTTTTATATTTAACCTTTTTTTTTTTTTTATTTGCGCTTCGATTTGTTACGTCGGAGGTCACGCGGGATACACTCATATCTAATATATAAAGATGAAAGTTTGTTTGTTTGTTTGTTACCCATAGAATTCCCCATCGTTGACCTAGGGTGCTGAAATTTTGCATGTGACCCTCGTTTGACTCGGGACAGGTCATAGGCTATGTTGCAACCCCAGGTGACCACCCCTAGGGTACCCTAGCTTTACTCAGGGTCACCTTGATTTACTACAGTAGATATCCAATGAGGTGAAATTGGCAACAATTTTACAAATAAAAGTTGTAAATCATGTTAGGTTTATAAAATAGAATTATTTCAATTTTCATTTGACCCATTTTTACCGGATGGGTGCCGTTTTAAGTTTTACATTTAAATAGATATAAGTGATATATAAATTACATGTTCTTTTTTTAATTAAATTTTTATGTATTTTTTAAATTATTTTTTTTTTAAATGAATGAATTCAAATAAATTTCTTTATTTTGAATGTTTACTATTTTTTAAATCGTGAAACACCAGGTACCCCAGCTAGTAGTTTATAAATGTATAAAAATTAAAAAAGAAAAGAAGCACAAAAGCTTGAATGATATATTTAAGAGTCGTTTTGTTTACATAATTCTCATTTTCTCCTGTGGATTTTTACAGACCCCCCACATACTGTACAATATAGAATATTAAATATTGTATAAATTATACACATAAATCAAATTACTTGCTACAAAAACTAACTAACTGAAATTAGAATTCAATAGTTACACAGGATACGTTTCTCTATCGATAAACGAAATTCTAGGGTTTATTTAAGTGTTTGATTGGACCAATTTTAGCCAATTGAACCTTTATACATATGTCATAAGAACTATTTTCAATTTTCACCTCTGATTCCTTTTCAATTGACATTTTATTTATTAGAAATTTTTTTGACTATAAATCAATAAAGATATAAAAAACAATCGATGTCTTTACTGATTCATAGTCAATTTTTAAATAAATACTATATAAATAAATACTATACTTGTTTAAAGCTAAAAAGTTATTTTATTTATATTTTTTAAATTTTTGAGTAGAAGCTGTATCAATTAATATTTTTCTAAAATGTAACAAATGTAAAAAGCTAATAAACAGTGCAAATTATTTTTAATTTTTAACATTCACTTACTACATTTTCTAAAATAAATTTTCTATATTTTTTATTAATTTTTAAAAAAGTATTAATTGTCTTATTAATATATATATATATAATTAATTTATAATTAAGTAATTAACTGATGTTATTTCTAGTTTCATATTTATTATTAAAATTATAACTAACCATAAAAACACACGTAAATAAAGTTAATATAAATCTGAGACCACCGAAAATTATATTTCTAATATCCGCCAGTATATCCTAAGGCTATCTTTGGTATAGGGCATCCTTTATGTCATAAGAGTGAGAAAATTCATAGATTATGACAAAATAAAATTTTATCAAAAAATGAAAATGAAAATGAATGTTTATGTTTGCGTTGAAATTATATGAAGATTAAAATTTGCAAACATCAATGAAATAAAACAATTTGATGTTACAATCTTAATTGTGATGCATTTAAACAATTAATGAACAAATAATAATCTAAAAGAAGACTAAGTGAATAATAGTACAATAACCGTAGACATAATTAAAGATGATAATTAGTTTATATCATGTACATATAACTATCCACCTTGGAAACATTAGGGACCTTTATATTCATTTGTAAATTAGGTTGTTTTTCTATAAGTTTATGCAAATAAATGCATTTAATAATACGGAAAAGTTGACACCTAGGAATCACATATTTACTCTGTATTTTTTTTATTAAACTGGATATAGACGGGAATTTCGTGTACAAGAGGGAAAATATTTTACTCGAACTGTTTAATCATTATTTTGTCATTGAATGAATATTATTTGGTGATATTACACACTATTTCCTATTTCAATCCGCTATAATCAGAAAAAATGTGCACTACCTGAAGTTTTTTGCACAAAGTAGGAGACTCGAGAATGATATGAGTTTTATACTATGCAAGATGTCAAACATATTTATATGATTAATATCCTAGTAATTAATATTATATTCAATGTGACTTGGTGTTGTAGTAGTTTGATTAGCATCAAATATGTTCAAAATAAGTCTGCCATTAGAAATTGCACTGAGTATAAGAATATACTTAGCTATATTGGTTACTGTTTCTCATAAATCTCCCATGTTTCTTATGATATTTTGATAATTTTATTTCTACTAAATTTTTACTATTTTTATCAAAACATTTTTATGAAGACTTGCAATATAAATACATGATATTCTTATAGCGATATTTCTCGTCTAAAAATTGGAAAAAAAAATTTTATTGCAGGTTTTATTTTATAAAATTTTTTTATAATCATTACACTAGTTTTGAATATATAAAAATTTGAAATTTTGAAAGAAAATTAAAAATCCATTCATAATTAATAATTTATGGGAAACATATTTGCGTTCTCATCATTTTCAATTTTCTGCCAATCGATAAATCTTACAGAACAAAACAGTCGAAAGAAATTCATTAAAATCGACTGCTTATTTTGTTTAACTGATGGAGCAGAATTCCCCCGGGTTGCCGATGACAATGAGCAAAAATTATTCATTCCTTGAAGATTTATAAATACTCATTGGAATTGACATTTGAATAAGATTTATGAGTTCTAGTTTCCTGCTAGAATAGAAAACGAATTTTCATTTTAAAATTAGGTCTATTGTAGAACAATTAGACATAATTTTCATTGACTTGGAACCTCTCTTTTGGAATCTGGTTATATGGAGTTTTCATTTATTAGTGTGACCTTGACTTTTAAAAATATTAATATATCATTGAATAGGGTATTATTTAATTGTGCCAATGAATATGGAAATATATGGTTTTTAATATATTGATGTGACCTTGAAATTTATTATTATACAGTTGTCATTTATTAATTTTAATTTCTTATTGTATAGAATTTAACATAATTGTATTTATTAAGTTTGACTATGAATCAGTAAATACATCAAAAAAACATCGATATATTTATTGATTCATAGTCAAGCTTCTTAATAAATACAATGTCAATTAAAAAGAAATCAGTGGTGAAATTTGAAAAAAAATTTTAATTTTCTTTTAATTATCTTTATAATTTGGTTCTGAAAATGTCATAAACATTTAATTGACCTACAGTAGCAGTGCCATTCGCTTTGGCGAACACGAAATGTATGTCTATAATTTCAAAAAATTTGAAAACGTTAATATTTAATTTGAATAACTCTAAAACATAATTTAAATAATAATAAATTAAGTTATGAATATTCAAACAATCTAATTTTAGTATTTTTTAATAGTACTTGTATATATTTAATTTATAAACGAAGCATTTTCAGGCTCATGCTCAATTGAATTTTATGCTTGTTTTGATGAAGAACTTAAAATTTAATACCTCCTTTTCTCAAAATCCTTACTCGTCATTTAATAATGAAAATATGAAATTAACATAATCAAATTATAATAAAACACTAATGTTTCAAGGTCATTGAATAGATAAATAATTATAACTTAAAATAAAAAGGCTATTATTTAATAATTGACACTATTAAATGAAAAATTAAGAATATTAATAGTCAAAATGACATTAATTGATAAGATATCTTTGGTAGGTATTTAATTTTAGTAAAAAAGTAATAACTATCATTTGTTACAATAATAAATGTTTAAAAAATTCACAAAATTGTTTATATTTTTTCCCACAGCTTTTAGAAACATTCATAATAAATTGTTAATTTTATCATAGATTTTGGGAACAAATTTTAATTTGCACTGCTTAGAGACAAACGTTAGATGAAATTAATTTTACAAGTAATTAAAAATATAATCACAAATGTCAGTTAAAGATTTCTCCCTTTCTATTGCAATATATTTATTTATTATATTTATTAATAACAAATATCTTTTGAAAGAAACAATTGAATGAAGAAGTATTTTAATAATTTTAATTTTGTTTAGATTTTTTTAAATGCATCTTGTCGTATTCATGGTGTATTATTCTTGGGATTATGAAAATGTGGTCTATTGTGAACTTGTTTAAAAAATGGGATATTCAATGCCAATAGGTACTGATTAAGATTTAGTCAATCTTCCAACAACATAATGTCTGGAGTTGCGTAAGAACATTTATTCAGGTAAAAATTATAAAGATTTGTCCCGTTTTTACTGTTATTTATTTCATATGTGGCAGATCGGCTTAATGGTACAATGTTCCAGTCATATTAATAACATTACGAAATGCTTTGTTGTTTCCTATATTAAGTCTAATAACAAGTCCTGAAAACAGCAGATGTAGTTTTAACACATTACCGACACCAGTATTTGCGTATGTAAAAGTAAAAAGTCTATGTGATGTTTATGATTTGTGAAAAACTTCTCGTGTTCCTGTTTTGGTTATCGTAACTGATTATATTTCCTGGGTTCACATGCTTCTGAAGTTTGTGAAAACAGTAAAGGACACAGTAGAGGGCACAGTAGAGGGCACAGTAGAGGGCACAGTAGAGGACACAGTAGAGGACACAGTAGAAGACACAGTAGAGTAGTCATCATTCTATCAGATTTTAAATCTTTTATTTCAACAAAGATTGATCTTATCAAAAAGAATAACTAAATGTATTCTGCCTATGTTCCAACTCCCTGAGTCTCAAAAACTAATATATCAACAAGCCGTTGTATTTTTGTGAAGTTTTGGATTTGTTGATGTCCTATTTGGAATGATCAATCAAATTTTGACATAAAAAGAAATTATGTAAGCAAAATGTTTACAAAAGTATATGGTAATCGCTGTTCTAACAAAACTATAATTATTCATTGGGAAAACAAATGCAAACAATTTTGAAGATTCAGAATTATCTTGAGTATAACCCAGACTCAACAAGTTATATAAACGGAGGTTTGTTTTAACTTACTTTTCAGAGAGATTTTTTACAATTGAAATGCAAATAATGAACAAAAGATATTAGGAAATTCTAAAAATTGAAAATAGAAACAAAATTTTATTTTATTTTAATTATTCATTCCTAATGAAACAGGGGTAATAAATCAGTCGGTCAGATTGGAAACTCTCTCATCTATGAGTTAACAAATATTTCTGTGATTACCGGCCGTTTGTCCCAGGTTTTACTTCACATTTATTGTTTCCTATAAATCACTTACAGTTTATCATTTTCACTTTGTTTACCATATTTCAATGATGTGTTTTATTGGAAAGATTTAATAATAATAATAATAATAATAATAATAATAATAATAATAATAATAATAATAATTATATTTATATTTATCTTTTTATTTTTTATTGCTTGTCCCTTGCAAAAAAATAAAAATAAAATCTATATAATAAAATATTTACTAGAGTTAAGAAAAATTTATAAAGATAAAGGATTTTAAAATATTTTGGATTAAAAGAAATATGAAATCTTAGTGAAATCTATTGGAATTTTTCAAGACAATTATTTTTGTAATAAATTTTAGTATTTTAAAGCTTATAATTTGGTTTTTAATTTATTTATTATTTATTTTAATATTTATTATTTATTATTATTTATTTATTTAAACCGACATATTGTAATATGCATACGCATACATTCACACTTTTACACAACCACCGCGGCTATGATGAGATAAATTTTACAGGTGACTCGGCTGCACTCAACAGTTTCTTCTACACACGGCCAACATGAGCATAATAATATATAAATAAAAATAATTAACATAATAATAACTGTTTCGGCCGATCTATACCATAAGTCAAATTGTCAATTCGACTAATTTAGTAGTTTGTGTGCGCATTGCTGTTGGACCTTTTGTGTTCGCGGATGTGTGTGTGTGTGTGGTGTGTGTGGAGTAGTAGGGGTGATAGTTGTGTGCTCGGCTGCGAGTTTTAATTTTTTGATTCATTGGGTGTGTTTGTGATTATCGAATGATTCTCTTGCAATTTATATTAGTGTGGAATTATTTTTATCAAAATTGTTTGAAATTTTAATTTTTTGAATCAAACTTTCTAGAAATTTGTTTGTGTTTTGCTATTTTTAATTTTGAATTCGTAAAATTTATATGCTTTATCGTGTGATTTCCTTTGAGTTGGAATCGAATAGTTATTTGTGATTTTAATATAGCTTTATAAAATCTGGGATATATTTTTTCTCTCTAAATTGGAGGTTATTATTAATTATCAGAATAAAAAAATATCTGATAGTTCGAGGAATGCAGTTATCAATTACTTCAATGACAAAAAAAGGTATGTCATGCATATGAATATGAATACATATTACAGGAGACCCGGGTTTGCTAATCGTGCCAAACTTTTCGATAAGGCAACAATTAATCACAGATTTTAATTTAAAAAAATTTAAATTTAAAAAATATTGAAAAGTAAATATTAAATAAATCTCTTTAAAATAAACTCAAGAGAATGGAGCACATATTGGTTAATAAACAAATGAACAAAAATCATCAAACAATAAATTTTTTATTAACAGGAAATTACCTGTTGTGCCATAATTCTAAATTTAAATTTAGCTGAAATTATTCTATTATATGAACTTTCAATTTTCACTTTTTATTTCTTTTCAATTGACATTATATTTATCAAAAAATTGACTATGAATCAGTAAAGATTTAGAAAACAACGTTATCTTTACTGATTCATAGTCAATTTTTTAATAAAGAGGTTATTCTTAATTAAATTTTATCTTTTTTAAAATCTTTCGGATTTGATTGGTTACTTATATCTTAAATATCAAAATAGCTATGGAGCTAATAATAATCGGTAATCTAAAAAATAAAATCTATTTATATGATATAACATTTAATTTTCATATAAAGCAGGCTTGCATAATTCTAAAGGAATTAGAAAAAATTGAGTACAAAAATAATTAACTAATAAACAACTAATAAAACAAAATATTTTAATTAATATTTACAAATAATTAATATATACAAATAGTATGATGTTTTATTATTAAATAATCTCAAAAACAGGACACATTTGGAATATTATTTTAACTTTTTTAAATTTGATATTTTAATTTCAATAAAGATTTCCCATGAGACTTTTCAGCAAAAACTAGAACAAAAATGAAAGTAGGCTCACATAATTATCCGAAACTGTGTGAACCTTTAGAGAGATTCCGTTATAAGCAATCTCATTATTTATGTTTTCAATGATTATTATATATTATGTTGTTTGTAAAGTTTTTTGTATAAAAACAATTTTTAATTTTTAATTTTTAGATTTAAATTTATTTTTTTTATTAATTTTAAAAAAGATTTTTGTTAATAGAATGTTAACAATTTTGTGTGTTTTTAAAATTAAAATAATTTTTATACGATTAAAAAAATGTTTTTTAAAATTTATTAAAAGATCTTTTTGATACAGTTTGATTACGATTCTTCGTTGTTGATTTGTTTGAATATTATTATTTTCATTTAGTTATGATTAATACGATTCTTAGCCCGAAGAAGACTGTTAAATGGTCGAAATATATAGCAATGTGTTATTTTAATATCCTTAATTGGTGATTTTCTATTATAAAACGTTGCCTTTGTTCTTTGATTAATTATTATTATTATTATTATTATTATTATTATTATTATTATTATTATTATTATTATTATTATTATTATTATTATTATTATTATTATTATTATTATTATTATTATTATTATTATTATATACTAAAATACTTATTTCTCTTTGTGAGCAGAATTCGAAATTATTTTTAAATTATATTATTATTTATATAGAAATTATTTTTAGTTATTTAAATAAAAAACAAATGTTTAAAGTTTCAAATTATACAGTTTTTATGAATGATGAATGATTGTACTATTTTCCATTGCGTCTTTACAATAACTTTTCATTCTTATCGCTCAAAATGACTGGAATTACCACTATTGGGAAAATGAGCCATCATGAAAGAATATACAATATATTAGGTCATTACCATAATTCCCACAGGTTTCAACAATTAATGTGGTTACAAAGAGGGACAAGACATTTAAATCCTGAAGAAACTATCGGCTTTTTGACTTTCATCATACTTTATGAGACGCTTATTTAATGCTGATCACTATATTTGGAATGCAAATAATGACAAATTCATATTTTCTAAGAATGGTTTCAGTAAATCATGTCATTTTATTTCAGCTGGCCTTAAGATTATTCCTAAAACTGCAGTCATTACAGTTTTCGCTAATTCGAATACATAAAATTTTCACTCAGTTGAATGATCCCATGCAATTTTTTCTACGACACAGAGATAAGATCCTTCTTGGTTTAGATTTGGTGATCCCATATTCAAATTATATATTACAACTTGATATAATTCAAGACATCAACCAACTCGAAATACATTCTACATACTATCTACTCCATATTAAATACCTAGTTCCTCTAATTTTATCTAGTTCAAGCAACATAAAATATATCAAAACTTTAGATAATACTATTCTCTGTAGATAATCGTTCAAAAGAATCGAGCAGAAGGATAGAACCACTCCCAACATTAAAAGAAAAGTCACATTATTACTATAGTTAATAGGAAAATGAGATTTTCTAAAGAAATACTCTTATCAATTACTTGATTTTCTGGCTAAGGCATGATCGTGAACCAAGTAGCACAGCATATGGACTTTCAGATGAAGATGTGTTGGTTTGGTATAAATGGTCTTTGACATAATTATTGTTCTTTTCAAAAATCAGGGCTTTCAAATTCAAATTTCAACTTTTATAATAGGATAAGAATACGCTTCTTTTTGCTGTATGGTTGTTTGGTACTCATCAAGTGACATATAACATCATTTTGTACAGTTTGTAAGAATCGGAAATGCATAGACCTTATTCAAAAGTTTACTACTCTTTTTTTGTTTTCGTATATATTTTTGAATGATTATAATCTATATGTATTGTAAATGGTCATTTATTATTTCTCTATTTATTTCACATTTGGAATGGGTAATATCAGCAAGTACAGCTTTGAGTACTGCATTCTGGTAGCTACTAGGTGGTTCAAAACTACTACAACAATTAGTGAGAACTATAGTAGTTCTTTGGACAATATTGATATGCATGAAATTTGTTGGCATTGAAATTAATCCCATTGCATTATACAATTTCATTACATCATACCATTATTACCATTGAAACATGTTTGGTCGGGAAGCTCTGTTTACAATTATATTTCTCGAAAAGTTACAAGAAGTCTTTTACGATTTGTTTTAAATATCTGTATTTTTTATAATTAATAAACATCTATATTTTATAACTTATATGGTTGATATTTGTAATCAGTGTTTTTTAACTATTCGGAAAATGAAGAGCTTTCATTGGATAGCTGATGCTGAGGTCCACCCAGATTTTGATTGCCTGCTTAAGAATAATAAAATGGTTTTAATTGGTTTGAATCAATGTTTTTAATTGCTTTCACTTAAAATTCAATTTATCACAATCGAGAGTGAATCCATCTAGAAATATAAGCCAACAATGAAATGTACTTCATTTCTTCAATGTTCATCATTTAAACAAAAAATTCTCTACGATCACATCTGTGGTAATGAAATTGAATACGAAATGTCCTCTTCTGCCTGAGTTAGTTTGAATTTCGCAATAACTAGATTGGATCTCTTCAAATGGGGAAGAGAATTGACAAATAATTGTAGTAGTAATATCTGTTTTCTTTTTATTATCATATTTCTTTAACATCATCGCCGTTTTTTTGAGATAAAATAAATTTTCTATTACATGAAATATTTCTCTAATTTTATAATCAACTTAGTTTAAATAAATATGAAATCAGTTTTGAAAAATTCTGATGTAAACTAAATGAGTTTGATTTTTGTTTTAATTGTTCAATAATTGATAACTTATTTCATTTTTTAAAAATTAATTTTATTTTAATCAAATTGAAATAAAAATAATTTTTTAATCGATTTAACTTGAATAGTAATTTTATTTTATTATTATTATTTATATTTCCATAGTGTTTATTAGGATTCTCATCCGTTACAACATTTATATCTGATTTCAAATCACTAAATAATTCCATAAATTTTATTCAATAAATTTTACACTCAAAAACTTGTCTTCTCTTATTTTTGTTATTTAAACAAATTTCAATTTTTCTTTTAAAATATTTTTCAATAAAAATATTTTTTTAAATTTAACAAAATTCCTAATTGAATCTTTAAGAATCTATCAACTTCCTCATAGTGTTTATTAATTTCTGTTAATGTCAAAGGAGAAGAATATTTCCTAAATATATAATTTTGGATTTTTACAGTTCTTAAGTGTTTTATTGTTATAGAAATTTTTAATTATTTCCCTAAAGAATTAAACTAGAGTCAGTTTTGCACATACAATGATGTTATGAATATATAATATTTATAAGCATATGTAATTTATCAATTTGAAAAGTACATCAGAATGGAAAATACTTTAAAACTAAAAATAAAAAAATATTGATCTATAATCTGAAAACACTGAAGGTAAAGAAAATGTGCTTGCATTATCAAATACGGAAATTTTAGTATTTTTACTCAGTTGACCCACCAACCTAACAATGGTATCAATTTTTCTATTTTCTTGGGCTATGAAAATAATTTTATGAAACTCTTTTTTGGCGTGAAACATAAAATATGTCTTTCATTCATAATTTGACAATAAAATTAATTTTAAATCGGTTATTTCTATAGATATGTATTCCGGACAAAATCATCTCTTGGCGACAATCAACTTTTCTTGACTAGTGGAAATCTTCATCCTTCAAAATCGAGACAGACAAAACTGTCATATAAATCTCAGTAAAAATTGTATGGAATATCAGCTTTCATTTCGTTATCGGTATAGAAGAAATGCTTAAATTAGAAATTACATGAAACTTATATCAAGCATACGTTTCACGGTTTCGGGATTTCTATTTTGAGTTCCGTGCTGATTTATGATAAAGTACGAAATCTATTTAATTATATGGTTTAAAATAGCAATATGCAATATATTATTAGCTAAGGCATCTGGGAAGATTAATTTTCGGAAGAAATTCATCAAAGGTATCATTTTTTATTTTCCATTTAGTATTTTCATCACGTTGAAGGAAATTGAAAAATAATAATTTAATATTGCCGAAATTATATTAATATTACATATGTTATATGTGGATTATATAAAAGAGATTAGCAAAAGTATAAAAAGAAAAACATTTAGTTGAAAAGATTACAACGGCAGCCGTGATTCGGATTAAATTAAAATAGATGACTTTATAATCGAAAATTCTCTTTGATAATAATTAAAAATAATTAATATTGTTACTCATCTAATAAATATCATTTACTATATGCTGATACTTTGAAAACATGAATACTTAATGTAATTTATCTTTATATTGTATAATTTATTAATTATAATATTTTTAATTGATGCTGCTATCAAGAAACCAGAGTTTTATATTGCCATATTATAATTATAATTATATAATCAAGTCTTCATTCAACATTTATTTATTAATTACAATTTTAAATTCTCTCGATTTTTTCTGAAAATTTAAATAACTGAGGCGTGGTAATTATTAATATTGATGCAACTATTGGTTATAAATAGAATTACTTTAATATAATTTAATATAGATTTTAATATACAAATTCAACACTACCACTTCAACTAACTGATCACACTTATAACATTTAAACTACATAATTTTACAATTGTCATTATTATTAATTATTATGAATGCAGGTAACCCTCCTACAACGCGGTACTTCTACAACGCGGTTTCGTTACAACGCGATTCCTAAAATGCGGAAATTTTCCTACAACGCAGTATTTTTTAGGAACCTATCTACCGCGTTGCAGGAGGGTTACTTGTATTAATAAACGCCAATCAAACATTTTTTTCACGATATATTTCGACAGTTTACTTGGTATCATCAATCAGGTAGGATATAATAACTATATAAATTAAGGATTATATCTTATTATATCCTACCTGTTGACGACAGGAAAACTGCCGAAATATATCGCGAAAAGAATGTTTGATTGGCGTTTTCTTATAATTAAATCATTGTCATGTATGTTTAACTATTTATTATTTTTATTATTATTATTTTTGATTTTATTATTATTATGACTGCGATAAAATATGACAACTAGAATGTCAAATGTAATTATTGTCACAAAAATTGGAAATACAAAATGGAAAATGAAAATATTCTGAATAAAATTTACATAAATATTTCTATTTTTAACCTTTTATCTGTTTTTCAAGAATACAATTGCTATCGCTAAATAATAATTTTAAAAAAATACACATTTTCAAATTAAAATAAAATAACTGAAAAGTTCCAATAAAGCAGTGACGAGTACTTTCGTCAGAAAAAACTCAAGGGCTAAAAATTATTTAATGTTCTCTATTAAATATAAACTGAAAACTTGTGTTTTTTTTTGTTTTTGTTTGAAAATAATAAATTTATATCATGAAAAATCAAACATTTTACTTCAAATTTGGCTTTCAGATCAGCAACCGACGCGACATTCAGATCATCTGCAACTGGGATGGAATAGAATTCTCCTTCTTCCATTGAAAGTAACTTGAACCAGCTGTCAACTGGTTGCTTAACAAGTTCACTTATTCCAAATGAAAGGGATCCCATAAAATCATTTCGAGAGGTTCTGTCCCAGTCCCAGACTTCTATTGACATTCTTTTGGCAAATTCCTCCTTGGATATTGTGCTAAAAATTATTCCATTAATTCCCAATACATAAATTTCATTACAATTAAAAATATATTTTGAATCTGATTTAAAAAAATAAAATAACTCATAAATTAAAATTCAATTAATATTGTTTATTTCTTACTTAATATTGTTTTATCTACTCTGATAGTCTCATTTATTGTTATTTAGTTTTTGATTGATCTATAGTCAAAATGAAGATAAATGAAATTTTAAGCGAAAAACAGATTAAAGGTGAACAAAAAGGAGAAACAATTATAATTATAATATAATTATGTATATTTCATATTTCAATTTTTTTAAATTGATTCGGAAAAATCATAAAAAAATTAATTAATTTATGAATATAAGATATTTTATTTATTAAAAAGAGCTTGAAGGCTATAAATCAGTAATATATCAAAAACATCGATATATTAGTGATTTATAGTCTTCAAGCTCTTTTTAATAAATACAATGGAAACAAAAAATCAGTGGTGAAATTGGAAAACATAGTTCTTATAATAATATAAGATATATTTATAAAAAATTTAAATTTCAGCATGTTTGCGGTTTTTAAAATTGAAATATAACATTGATCAGGTTATTAATAAAATTAATAAAATTCAAGTTCACACTAATAAATTGAAATCCCTATCAAATATTCCTAGAAAAAAACATGTACTCAATGTCGGAGAGTGTGTAAGTATCATGCTTCCTCAGAACTTCACAGGACTTTATGTACTTCTATAAATGTCCGATTTAATGACATTAATATCAATGTGTTGAAATAGCCTGCTTATTCGTCTAATGTAAATTTCACAGAAAACATTTGGGAAATTTACATAAATCTACAAGAAACTAAAATTTTTACTATCCTAGATGGATTTAAACAAAAAATAATTTGAGAATGTGATAATTTATCAAATGATAATATCTAATTCCCTTATTTCTTTTTTGCCGGCCACCTAACTGATATTTCGTGTTTTAAAAAATATTTTCATAAAAATTAAATATTATTAAAATTATAACATTTTTGTATCAAATACAATAGTTAGAGAATTATTTTAAAGACAAATTTTAATTATTACTACGTATCTATTACTTCAATTCATATTTTTTTATAGAAATAAATAATTATACAACAATTTTATATAATAATTTCCATCTCCTATGTTCTATGACGATTTACAATGAAAAATGTCTGGAAACCCAGAAAATATAGAAAGCAGAAAATGAAGATAGATTTTACCTCAGTGAGAAGCCCGAATAAGTTATGGAACCTGAAATTCATCAGTGTCTCCCAAAATGGGGGGGGGGGGAGTCTTCAAATTTCAAAGACTTTTATAACATTATTAGACAATTTTCTCATTACACAATTTTTTATCATCTGTTCAAAATTTGTATTTTATTTTTTCAAAACATTATCAAAATAATTTTAATTTTTCTGTAAACTTACCGATTTAAATACTTCTGACATTTAAATATTTTACACTTACTTAATATTAAAAATTCATTTTTGATTTTAACAATTTAATTATTTACTATTTAAATTTATTTTAAACTATTTTAACAAAATATTTGAAATATTTAATTCTCAACTGAAAACACCTTACAATACAAGCACATGTTTATTGTCGGAATATGTACATTGCAGGATACATGCATACAGTGCCGGTTCTAGGAGTTTTCTGTGTGTAGGAGAGATGCAAATTTGCCGCCGCCAAAATAAAAAATGTTGTAATTTTTAAATTGAAGAAAAATAGAAAAACACTTAATACATATATTTGTATTTTAATACGAAAAATTAAACAAAATTCAGTTTATAAAAAATATAAAATAACAAAACAAATATTAATTAAAATTGAATTTTTCTCGCTTTTAATTCTTCAAAATGCTTAACCAAATCTTCCATGTCTAATTCATCATCAATTTCTTTTTCTATGGAAATCGTGATTAGATCATGTAAACGATCTTGATACATTTGTGATCTCAGATAAGATTTTATTATTTTCAGCTTTGAAAAACTTGCCGCCTTCGAAAAGTGCGAAAGTCCCGCCGTCAGCAGTCGCCGACGTTCCCTACGCTTAAAACCAGGCCTGTATGCATACATTTATTTTAGAGGCATGCGATCAGAACTCTGTACCAATTGAAAATAGATGCGGTTCTATCCACATATATCAAATGACAAATGAGCACTATTTTAACTTAATTGTGTTTTGATGTATTTTCTTTTTAACCATAAAAATATCACGTAAATACGACGTTCGAATTGTCTGCTTATAGATTTAATTTGGAAATGGTGTAAATAAATTTTGTAATAAAGTTTTAATTAAAAAAAATTTGTAATGTTAAGAAAAAAAAATCTATTTCAGTCATTAAAAACTCTGAAACAAATCTGCACAGAACTTCCTGATTATCAAACGTTTTAGTCATAGCCGTACAGTTCTCTTACAAGCAATTAATCGTATGAACATATTTCTTCTCTGTTTTGGAAAACGAATTGGCAAAGATTTTTCAGATTTTGTGAAACTTGTATTGCTTACTTCATTATTATTATACGATTCTAAGTAGCTTTAAACATACTCACATATTTACCTTAAAGACTATTTCCATAATATTTTTTGAGAAAGGAGTATTTGTCACAAATCACATTTTTCTAGAATTACAGAACCAATAAAGATCATGATATCCAGTTTCACAAATTCATTTTTTTCCAAAATCGTTTTGACATGAAATAAAGTGGAAAACATTTCAATATAGCCATTTACAATTAATAGAAAAATTTCGTAAATGGATTAATTGTTGAAAATTCTTACAATTTCCATTAAAATAAACAAGATGTAAACGTTATATTTTGACTTATCAAAACCATTTTGAAATAATCTTGTTAGGAATAATAATAATTTATCCCATTAACGCCCAAAAGAAAATTACACGTAAAAAAAACTACACGTAATCTAAGAGGTCTAGCGGTCTCATCTATATAATAAAATACATATGGATAAAGTAGTGAAATATAGGTAGTGAGACATTATGGTTGAAATTGGTCACTACTTCCAGGATAATCATTATAGAAAAACATGAAATCACGCATTAAACAAGTGTACCCATGTGAGTACAGTGGGTGGTAATGGGTTAATAAAATATTCTCATTTTATTTATCAATCTTCAAATTTTAAAACATTATTCAAACTTACAAAATGAACTTTTCATTCCACGTTGGATTTAGAGTTGCTTTAATTGTTTTTGTTTTTTGTTTACGGCTTTGATCTTCTGGAACTATTTTAATCTTTACATAAGGATCAGCAAGACCATTTGGATCCATTGGCACGAGATTCCTTGCTTCCAAAACTAATAAATAAATAAATTATTATTATTATTATTATTATTATTATTATTATTATTATTATTATTATTATTATTATTATTATTATTATTATTATTATTATTCTACCAAGAAATCATCACTTTATATTATTATTATGGTTCAAAAATAAAATATTTTTTGGCATTTTATATTTGGAAAAATATTATCTTAAAATTCTACTGTTGAGCTAAAAAAATTTAAAAATAATTGCAAAGTTGAAATCCTCGATTGTAAATCAGAGAAATTTTGTTTAAAATTAAGCCAAACATTCTTAGTTGAATCAACTCATTAAAACAAGAAATAATTTCTGCAATTGAAACCAGTGAAAGAAGATACGAATTTTTTGATAAATTCCAGTTAAAATTTTAAAAAATTGCCTTTCAGTTTTTTAGAATGAAGTTGACAAAATCTATGGAGAAAAGTGAACGACATTTCGCTCATGCGATCATCTGCACTGTTGTCATTAATAGAATCTGAACTGATTTTTCATTAAGGATTTATTTCAAATTACAATTTAATCAGATATAGAAGCCAGGGATGATTTGGAAAATTTTGTGATAATATTGATTTTAAGGGAAATATTTTGAGTAGTATTGATTTTATTTTTCTCTCAGAGAATTTTCCCGCTTGGTTTCGCAAAAATGGGATCCTTTCACAGGATACAGATAAGGAATTTATGAGAAATATTACGTATATAAGGAAACTGAGTGAGATATCATATATTTTTACACTTGAATATTACAAAAATAACATGTACGTTGGCATCGTATTAAAATGAAATCAAAGGGATTTTGAATAAGGTGGGAGCTGAGTTAGCTGAATGTTTTTTTTATTTACTTTTTTCAACAACCGCTATTGTAAGATGTTTATGGTGTAAGTTTTAATCTGTAGTTCAACTATTTTCACTGCCACGGAACTTTATTGAACTTGGTTGTCAAACTATTATTCAGTAACCGTTTTATGTTTCCTTAACCATTAAACCACTGAAATAGAATTACGAGGAACCGAAGTTCTCAACCAAACTGACCGTTAGAAGCAAACCATGTGTTTGATCGTGTTCAAACCTGCAAGTTGTGGTGGGGGGTTTTACAGACGAAAAATGTTTTGATTTGTATTAAATGGGGTTTTTATGATGACCGTCTGTAAACGGTTTTAGTTGTTAAAGGGTTAAGATTTACTATATTAATTTTCTGTTTCAGTAAATTTCTTTTTCTTTTAGATTGTTTAGTGCAGGGGTGGGGAACCTTTTTAGTTGCATAAGCCACATTGAAATTTGTCGCCTCCAAATGGGGCCGAAGTCAAAAAGTATTTTAACATGAATTAATTTCATTTTAAATCTTTTGTTTATATACAGTTAGTAATTAAAACAATGTTTTCTCCAGAATTGAAAAATACAGCTGCACAAAATATTCTGGAAAATGTTTATTATTTCTGAATCGAAAAATTGATGCAAATAAGTCATCATTTCACAAATGAGTCCTCAATAATCTTATTCATTCGGCTACATAACGTTTTGTATTTATTGGTGTGAATGATTGACTTTTATATTTCGTTCTTTGTACTCGCTATATATACAGTTCAGTAGTTACAAGTATTTTTATTTGTAAATCCTCAAAATTCATGGTTTTTTATATAAATTAAGATTTATTTCGATAAGGCTCTGAGGGCCGCAGGTTCTTCACCCTTGGTTTAGACTGACTCGTGTGGTTATCATTTTGTTGAATAAATTGTCCTCCCCTTTCAAAATCTATTGAAATAAAAATTTAAAAAACTTAAAGAATCGAGCTGGTAAAATTGTTTCAAAGCAGCACCAATTTCAAAGATGCAAAAAATTCCTTTGCGCATTATTTTTGATCAGTGATGCACAATTTTAAGTATTTATTAATTTATAGAAAAAGTTGACATTAATCTTTAAGTCGAATTATGTTGATGTTTACATATCACCTCAAGTAAGACAAGGAGATTTTAATTGTAATGGTTACCTTTTTCATTCATGACTGAGATATGTTATGATAACATTTACAACCCCCAGTCATGCAGCTTAATCCTATATTATACCACGATTCGAAATGATCCAACCTAACCACTTTTGTATTAAGCAAAGATCGGAGGAAAATTTTATGTTTAGAATAATAATCTTGATATTGTCATTAGTCGACAGGTCGAGCAAGGAAAGCTCCGCAGCTAACTATGCAAGTGCATCGAGGATAATCCAATTAAAAATCCCTATTTACAAGGGAATATTTACCCTAAATTATTTATAATTAAAAACTGATTATTAGAGTGTGATTTGGCATAGATTATTCCCGTTCACTAGAACCAAGCCACTCTCGAATTAAATAAGGAAATAATCCACGCATCCTAATGATCTTTCTCTTCATTGTATTAGTAATAAAATTTCCTATGAGTGAATCTGGAATTACGAATCCATCTCATGCTACACCAAACCTATCCCATCGAGAAATCACTGTTGGTCAACTCAATTATTTTCCCATTTTAATCCGAAATTTATAAATCATAAGGATTTTCTGTTTGGGTTTATTAATAAATCGGGATTTTAATGGTAAATCAATTAAAATTTGAGGAGAAAAAATGCAACTGTATTAATTTCCCCCTTAAATCTTGTTTATATTGGTCAAAGGATTTCATTTACTGAAGCCGCCAAAAGAAAGTTAATTGACCTCTTTGTCCGTTGCACGAAGTACGACTAGAGATTGATATAATAAATTGATTCCGGAAGGAATCTCAAAAAAATGATTGATAGACGCAAGAATTTTATTCCCAATCAGGAACTATGTCGTAAATTTTTTATCTATAAATGTTGAATCCGAGTGTCATTTGAGCTGCGTTGCGTAATATAGTCGCTTTGGAGTTTGATTAATTTACCCGTGTCATAATCAGGTGGAGAACATCGATAACTGATGTGAAATTAGTATGAAAACTTAGAAAAAATTAATTCAATTTAATTAATTACTCAAAATCTAATTTAGAAGAAGTTAATTAAATTAATTAAAAGATTTGCAAAAAATTAATAACTTCTTATGATTATTATTATTATTATTATTATTATTATTATTATTATTATTATTATTATTATTATTATTATTATTATCATTATCATTATCATTATTGGGTTATTATTTAACAAGTTGGTAAGTTTCTGACTCCTCGTGTCCTTTTCCAATCAAAAAACTAAAACCCAACACAAAACAACTTTATTCCAACTTTACTACAATTACAAAAATTATACAGATACTTTTCATTTTAAATTTAATAATTTTAATGTTTTATATGTTTAAAAATAATTATTTATTAATTATGATAATATTGCTGAATTTATTTTAAATATTTTATTTGTATTTATAAAAAATTGTGACAATTAGAGTATGAAATAGTTTGGTTTGAAAATTGTATTTATTAATTTTATTCACGTGTTGTTTTTTAATTAATAGTGATTTGTTGCTAAATTATTTCAGACTATTAAACATTGTTTATTTTATTTAACATGAATTTTCGACACATGCTTTTTAAGTGTTTCAAGAAAAACCGTGTAGAGAGAGAGAGAGAGAGAGAGAGAGAGAGAGAGAGAGAGAGAGAGAGAGAAATCTCATTAAGACACAGAGTATAAATTAGCAATATCTATTTGTCAGTTGAGCAGGCAAAAAGAATATAAATTCTAGAAGGTCACTTTCAAAGTTAGAAGTAAAATGATAATTGAGTTCAAGGTAAGAAATTTCATCTGTTTAAAATTATAATTTTAGTTATTAAATTTATAACGTAAATAACGTAAAATATTAATAAATAATGTAAAATGAAGATTTTATGATTGTTTAAATTGAATTATATTAGTAGACAAAATATTGCAAGTGTCTTTTATACTAAATCAGGAATTGGAATATCAATGACAATTGAATAAGAATACAATTATTAAAACTGATCAATTTATCCTTTATGGAAATTTTTTTTCAATGAAATGGATAAATTAAGTCTAAGAGTAAACAATTCTATTCATAAAAACCACTGAATCTTTGATTTGATTAAAATAATTGTAATTGTAAATAATATTTAATCAAGAAAAAAATATTAGGTATTTTCATTTTCTTAATTGGTTATTTTTTATTATTATAAAACGATTAATCAAAGTTTTTCTAGTTCCAAAAAAAGATTTTTGCCAATTTTCTAATAATTAAGAAGTAAATATTTGCTTAACTTTGTTTAAGTCAAGTATTCTACTGATCTCTTTTACAGGCTAAATTGACTCAGAAATATATAAAAATGATCTTTGGATTTTCATAATAGTGATATATTGTTATTGTTATTATTATTATTATTATTATTATTATTATTATTATTATTATTATTATTATTATTATTATTATTATTATTATTATTATTATTATTATTATTATTATTATTATTATTATCATCCTCATCATCAATTATTGTTATTAAATGTCCAACAATTTATAATTGATTGATAAAATAGGATTCCTCGGGAAATTCTCTTCTTCATTTTGTAATTGTCACGTCTTTCGGGATACTCCCCAATAATTGTAATCGCCGTAAGATATTTTATGTTAGATTTATATTTATTGAATTATTTATAAATTATAATAATAATTTGTATCACTTTGTCAAATTATATTATAATTTTAGCTGAATTTAAAACCAAGATTTGTGTTGGTGAAATTTATTGGCAATAGTAAAAACAACTAATTGTTAACCCTTTGAGCGCCGAATTTATTTTTCAACCAAAGTAAATTTATTTGGAAGATCACTTCATGATAATCATTTTACACCTTTAAAAAATTTGAAAAATCCTTTGAGTTAGAAGAAAATTATTTTAAAAAAATGTTATAAAAATTATAAAATAGTCGAATATTTTATATGAATATGATTGATATAATATTAGTAAGTAAGATTTCTGTGATAATATATAGATAAAATAATAGTTTTTTTGTTTTAATTTTATGTATTGATGATAAATAATAAAATTTTTGATAACAAATGATTTATTGATGGATATTTATATCAATTTTGTTTCTCTAGAACATTTTAAGAATTTTTTAAAAGTTCTAAAAGCTAAATTTTGTATTTTTCATCTTGTTAAGATGAAATACCGTGAAAGTATGAAAATTTGATTCAGAGATTTCTAAATTATTCAAATTTATAGATGAAAAAATTCAAAATTTTCAAAAATAGGTTTTTTTTTTCTACCCATATATGATCGATATTTGTTCTATCAAAATCAATTATGTTTCGTGATAATTTTCCTTCAACTTCAATGTTTAATTTCATTTTGAAAAAGACCTGTTTTTAAAATTGTAACTCAATTATCTGACGATCAGAATATGATAAAAATTTGTTTTATATATCAAAATGTTCGTTATTATAAGTTCCTAAATAATTATGTGATCTGTGCCTTACACCTCGGTATCCAAAGGGTTAATAATAATAATTATTATTATTTTTTTTATTACTATTTGATAAAAATGTTGGACTTAACAAAACCTTGGTAATGTTGTCATCTTTTCAATAAAACCTTTTTCCTTTGTCTCACTTGGTAGCTGTTCTCTCAAAATGCAAATATTTATTCATATTTAATGAAAAATCTTTTGAGAAATGTTGTAAATCTATTTTTTCAAATGATGTTCAAATGATTTGGCAAACTTTATTATTAAAAACTTTATAAGGAAAAGTTAAGGAATTCTAAGTGCTGATCACTTAAAAGATAAAGAGTACCTGTGAATCTCAAGGTAGAACTTATTAGAAACTTAAGTTAACACATTTTTCTATTTTTTCAATCTTCAAAGAAAATTCCATTTCATAAAAATTGGATTGCTTAACCTTTTTATTAAATAAAACAAAGTCGATGATATAGTAGATCACACATCTGTTGTTGAGGTACAGAAGTTTTAAACATTCACTAATATTTTATAAGCCTTAAAATTGAAAATTAGAGAAGCAAAATGTAATTTATATTATTTAATGGTATAATGCATTCTATATGGAGAATATAGACCAAAATGAAATCCGAAACCGTGAATAATTTGGGAATCTTGCAAACTTATAAAGTATCGAATCTCTCTATTTCCAGTGACACGAAGGTGATATTTACTCCTAGGCACACCCTAATTGTCAATGAAGGAAATAATCTCATCTTTATTCATCACTACTGATAAATCAACAAGAGAATTTGAAATTATTTCCATCAATCATCATACGATTTAAACAACAATTCATATCTCAATAAAACAAATCGGCTCATAAATTTTCGATCCTTGCCTCAGTTAAGTAGACATAGGAAATGTACAAATACCCTGATCGGAAGAAAACGTAATTGGGTGTGGTAGCCATCTCGTGGTTCAGGCAAAATAACAAACCTGAAACACGCGTAAAAATTCCACACATCCCATTTTTGAATGTATGTTTGAAACGCATGAAATTATAATTTCCTCACTTCTCTATATGTAATCGAAAAAGTCACCGTTAATATCTGAAGACAAATACTCAAATGCTCTCTTAGTATTGTAATAGTGATAATAATAATAATAATAATAATAATAATAATAATAATAATAATAATAATAATAATAATAATAATAATAATAATAATAATAATAATAATAATAATAATAATAATAATAATAATAATAATAATAATAATAATAATAATAATAATAATAATAATAATAATAATAATAATAAAAATAATAATAATAATAATAATAATAATATTAATAATAATATCTGAAAAAGCTGCATCTGAAAATTAAAATCAGTGTAAACCCTTCAACATATAGAAATATTAATGCACCAAAGTTCAGCACTTCAATATTTCCGAATGGCAAACGTAATAAAAAAATAAAAGACAAATGATACCCCATCAAAGAGAGAAAATCTTAAAGAAATCTTAAATCAAAATTGCTATAATAACAATGAAATTTAAAAATTTGGATCTTATCCAGAGGGACTAAGAAAATAAATGGAAAGAAACATTCCTATCTGAAAGTTTAGTTCTGCAACCATCAAGTTAATTACAAAAAAATTAATTTTGGACACTCGTGCAAGTTCTGCCTACCAATACTACTAAGCCCATAAAACAATATGCTTCAGAAAAACATATACATTGGAAACACGTGTCGTAAGCTACATCAAAGAAATAAAGACTACTTTAATTCGGGTAGTAATTTATCAGTAATCAAACATCTACATCATTGTCAACCAAGACAAAGGAAGAAAATATCTCGGTCAAGATCATATCTAAAGACAATGATTTAAAAAATCTTAGATTTGAAGAGGCAAATTTCAAAGAAGCAAGTAAAATCTTCAAACTTGACTTTTGTGAAAAGTAATGTTTTATATATTATCAGAACAGCAGAGTATAAACATTTATAACATAAAGCCATAATCTGATGGTTATTCATTTAATTTCCGTGAAGAATTGTGTGAATTTTACAGAGTTAGTGAGGACTTTGGGAATTTTGGCTATGGATTGCGGTTCTGGTTTTGAAATTTTAAAAAATTAAATAACACAACGTTCCACAACGATTGTCGAAATTTCAACAAAAAAATCTTAAAAATGTTATCAAAATATTGTAAAAAACAATAAAAATTATTTATGAAATTTTAACAGTTTTTTTTTTGAAAAAATATCAGAAAAACTTTTATTTCAAAATTAAATCAAGATCAAGTGAAAAAGCACAAAATTCGAATAAAAATTATATCGAAATCTTCAAATTCACATTAAAACTATTTCGTTGTCGAAAATTCTTATTTTTTGTTTTTTAATAAATTCGAAACTTGCAGCAAAGGCTTTTCATATATTTTACTAATTGTTTTTGGATTTGATAAGAATTATCTCTTTAAATCGATAATTGATGCTGCTACCAGGAAACCATCATTTTANAAACAACAATTTTTAATGAAAAAAAACTAGAAAAAATATTTAGATTATTTTTACGGTTTCAGTTCAGCTTACTGAGACTGATTACAATCAATATTCAATTATCGATTTATGGGAGATTTTTCGCTGACAATCAGATTTCCCTTTGAGTTGATAATCAGGATTTTTGTTTAAATTAATTAGAAAACTTTTAAAATTGTTTCTATAGTAATTTCTATAGTAATTTCAAGGACAGATATTTTAGAATATAAATATCTACAGGATTTATTTAATGGATAAAACCTGCCATTGTTAATATTGGTCGAATGAAAAATAATTAGATTTATTTTCTTAACTTTATTCATTTTCAGTGTTGCCTATTCAATCTATTTTTATATTCAAATATTTTAATCTTAAATTCATTGATAAAATATATTGAAATAATATATTATCCAATTAATATTTTGTATCTGTCTTTTATTTGGAACTAAAAATTTCAATATTAATTAATTATTAATATTATTGTAATTATAATAATAATAATAATAATAATTATTATTATTATTATTATTATTATTATTATTATTATTATTATTATTATTATTATTATTATTATTATTATTATTATTATTATTATTATTATTATTATTATTATTATTATTATTATTATTATTATTATTATTATTATTATTATTATTATTATTATTATTATTATTATTATTATTATTATTATTATTATTATTATTATTATTATTGTTATTGGTTATTTATCGTATAATCAAAAGTAATTGATAAATGTCCTGTGTTCTTGTATAAAAAATGGAATTACCAAAGGGAAATTGGAAAGGTTCCGGTGATTACAAAGAAATGTATCTCATTATATATACACTTTCTAAACTGATATTCATTATCCAAAATTGTGTTGATTTAACCTTCAATGCCAGATGCACGAATTATACGGAATTTTTACTTAACAATTCAGATAAAACGGGAAAAGTTGAACGGTTTCTTTTGATGGACCGTTGATCATTTTGGGGGAAATATATTGAAACTAGAGAATGTGTGTTCTAAAAATTTGATTTAGTGAATTTTGGAAATTGTTTCAATTTTGGATACATTTCTGTTTTAGTTACATTTTATACCAATCAAAATAAATTACTCGCTGTATTTATTTAAAGTGCAAAATTTATTATAAATATTCAATGAAAAAAAAGTGAAAATGTTGTAAACCTAAATATGTTTTTTTTGAGATTTTCTAGGGAGACTCCAATTAACACAGGTTTTCGGCAATGTTTTTTTGAAAGTGTTATTTTGATATACAGGTAACTCAAGTCCAACGCGGGGATACGTTCTGGACATGAACGCGTTAAGCGAAATATCGCGATCAACGGGGGATTTTTGTAAAATAACATCTAAAGACTCGAAAAACTTTATATTTGTTAAATAAACATTAGAATAATAAGGCAATAATAAGGCAAATAACATTAAGAATAAAAAATTAAATAAACATTGAAAATAACATTAGGAATTTAAATAAAAAATATAATGGATAAATTAATAATTTATTCAATTTTCTCGACGAATCTAGATTCCCTTGTTTGGCTTCTCTACATTAATTTCGTAAAATCTGCCGATAACCATCAAGCAATGCATTACAGCCACGTTTAACAGCATTTACTCGCTCGTAATCTTCTAACAACTCCATGCATTGATTGTTAAGAGAAAGGGCCCCTTTTCGATAGTTTTTACAGTCAAATTTCTGACTGGAATAAGTTCGGATACATCATTTTCTAAGGGTGTATGACAGTCCATTTCTTGTAGCTCTTCATTAATCCATTTCACCGTGTGATTTCAACAAAGTATGAATATCATCTTCATCAACACCTTCGATGCCTCCTGGAATGGCTAGACAACTAATCTCTTCGATAATATTATTTTCATAATTGCAGTGAATTTTAGTAATTTCACTGAACAATCGTTTCCAAATACCTTTTATACACAACTTGGTGACTTCATTCCACGCTTTGTCGATGTTTCTGATGGCTTTTATAATATTAAATTGTTCCCAGCAAAGTCGCATGGCATCTTTACCACCTCCATCAGTTTCTCTTAAATAATAAGCTTTGAAGGCTGATATTGTGTCTTGATCCATAGGCTGTAAGATGGAAATGGTATTCGGAGGTAAAAATACCACTTCAATGGGAAAATCATTACAGAGCGTCTCAACTTCCAAAGGATGTCCTGGCGCATTGGTAGCACCAGAAGAGCTCGAGGCTCAACTCCAATATCCTCGCAATATTTGTTATTGCTGGGCCAAAACAAGTTTTGAACCAGTCCATAAATAAAATTTGTGTCATCCAAGCCTTACGGTTGCTTCGCCAAAAAACTGGTAAAAACTGTTTAGAATAACCTTTCATGGAACGAGGATTTTCTACTTGGTAAATCAGTAAAGGTTTTAATTTTAAATTTCCAGGTGCATTTCCACCGAGAAGAAGAGTTAAACGGTCCTTGGATGCTTTAAACCTAGAAGCAGTCTTCTCCTCTATGGAAATAAATGTACGCAACGACATTCGTTTCCAATAAAGTCCAGTTTCATCCACATTAAAAATTAAATCTGTTGGATAATTTCCCCTTTCCACAATTTTCTGCAATTCCATTGGATATTTTTCAGCAGATTCCATGTCAGCACTAGCTGAATCACCAATCACTTTAAGATTATGCAAGTTTGATCGTTTTCTAAACAGATCAAACTAACCTTTGATTGCTTTAAATATTTTTTCTCCTCCATGTTGAGATTTTAAATGATCCCAAACACTAAGTGATTTAGTTATTATGATTTGAGTATTAATAGGCATGTGGTTTTGATTCAGATCCTTTATCCATTTGCTTAATAAATTCTCCATTTCCGTCATCAAAAAACTTCTGGTTCGTGAAACTTTCGTCCCTGTAATTGGCGTAACATTCTCACTAGCCTTTTTAATTTTATCTTTTTGTCCCACAATTGTTCGCACTGTATACTCGGCCAATTTTAAATCACTTCCTACACCTGTACATTTAGCACATTTTCTATCATTTCAATAATTTTTAGTTTCTTTTCCAAGGTCACTACTTTGCGAGTTTTCTTAACCGATTTATCACTTTCTCTTTTTGACATTTTAAAAATTACGAAGGGCTCAAAAATTATGATGTAATCAATTTAATTAATTAACACGCGTTTATGATCGCAGCTAAGACGTCACTCTTCTCTCGAATGCAAAGCTAAACTAGGTCAACTGTATGTATGTAAATTGTATCTACTAGGAGCCACGTAGCGACGTTATTTTGTCTCTCTCACTCTCATCCCTTACTCACTCGCCGGGGTCACGGTGAAGGGAGTTACCTGTATTGTTACGGTTCCTACATTGGCTTACAGTAGAAAACTTAATGAAGAATAAATAATGTCTTTCAACACTTGTAACGATATTGTTAGGAAATCATTGTCAAGTTCCTCTAATATTAGAAAATATGACTGTAACCAGGTGAGCCTATTCTCATTTATATTATTTATTAGAAATTTTGTAGCAAACCTTCAGGGAATCATCTTGTATTACAAATCTACAATATCCCACAATTTTCCTGAACAATTTCCATCAAAACCAAAATGTTTATCGTGCTTAAATTGGGCTGTCAAATTCCAGATATTCACGTTTCGGAAGTTTGGATTTGATATTTAATAAATTTTCAAATTTATACTTTTTATTTAATAAATGTAACAAATAAGGCACTTACAATTTTTGAAATAATCCAGAAAATAACCATTTAGAATATCTTAACGACTTTAGACAAAATTTACTATGCATTTCCGTTGTGTATAATTGAAGGTCCAGTCACCCGAAATAAAGTTTTAAATGACTACAACGAGATGCTAATAAAAGGTTTGGGCATATAAATTGTTTGTTTATCAGTTTTACTTCTCAAATAGTAGAGCGTTTATGCAACATTTATAAATGTGAGTGAAATATATTATAAAATCTATGTGTAGATGGAATGGTGGTCTTTTGTTGAAAGGAATTAAGTACATCAGCATTTATCCTAAGGATTTATTTTTAAGTGCTACATCTCACAGAAGAGTGACCTGTTCAGAAACATTTATTTTTGGAGTAGCCAGTCAAAAGGAATAATAATTGGAAGTTTTCTAAGAATTTCCGTATTTTATTTATGTTGAAACAATTCATTATGATTATTTTCTTTCTTTCATTAACAATGAAAATTGACATTGCATTGTGAAGTGAGTTTCCCAATGGAAATTATACTACAGCAAAAATGTTTAGCATTTATACACAAAATATCTTATTAAATAATTTATGAAAATTACCAGGAGTCAACTTGGCGACGAAACTTAATAATTTATTTGGATCATTTAAACAAATAATTATAATTATAATTATATAATATTTATTGAGTGACAAATTTAATAAATTAATTTTATTTTATTTATCTATTAAAATAAAATGAAATGAAAAATCGTTAAAAAATGTATAAAATTTCAAAAGATTATTTTTTATTTTTTTAATTGTTATTTAACAGTGAAGCTGAATCTATTTAATAGCAGATTTCGATATCAAATTTATGAAATTTAGACGATTTAGAATTTCATTTCGATTTAATTAATGTGAAATGTATACAGGGAAAATATTTTTATTCAGTTATGGATTAATTTTGATTTAATTAATTAAATATCAATTTGATAAGTAAATCTTATGAAAATAAAAGTTTTGTTTAAAATTACCAGGGCCGTAACAAGGGTGAAGCGAGCGGTGCAGTTGCACGGGGCGCACATCTGAAAGGTGCGCAAAATTGGAATGTAACATTTTTCTAATGTTACCAAAAAATAACAAAATATAAATAAAAGAAATTATCAAATGGTCTGCATGAAAAAAAAAGTAGGTGTGTATTTTGAAAAATGTTAGTCCACAAAATGGGCTTCTATCATTTTTTCAATTAGCAACAGAATTTTAAGAGCATTACTACCTATTATAATACCTGGAGATGAATACATAGTTAACAATCTCAACATGAATATTATAATTATTATAGTAGGCTGATTTGAATTCGGGTTTTAGAGGCGCCAGATATATGAACCGCACAGGGCTCAATAATGCCTTGTTACGGTCCTGAAAATTACTGATAAATACTTCGAAATCAAAAAGCGAATATCTTGGAGAGATAGTTTATGGAGAGAATCCATAGAATTTCGCTTTACGTGATAACAATTTATGTAGGTTAATAAAAAATGGCTTTTTAATATACCCACAACCAATGTAGGTTAATAAAAAATGGCTTTTTAATATACCCACAACCAATGTTATCTTTAAGCAACTTGTGTAAAGATAAAAAAACATTTCTCTATAAATATCTAAAGCTCTTTTACAAGTTTTTATTCCAAAGGAAATTGCGGAAATACTATTTAATTATCCGCCTTGTATTACAACAATGATGTGTAGGATCAATTGTTTTTCACAGCACATGTTTACAGAAACTATTTCATTGTTTTTCCAATAATAGTTATCAATAATATTTATTTTATATGAAAAACATTTTTGGAAAAATTTTGAAATATTTTTCAATAGCTATTGAAAAAATCAATAATGATGGAAAAAGTGAAAATTTAGTTCAAAAAATATAATGAACAAAAAATCTACATTTGTGCTTGTAAATTAGCAGTTGCTGTAGAAACGGAAATTATGGAAAATTTTTGAAAGAAGAATCTATTAAATTTTACTTAAGATTTCAATTACAAAAGAGTAATTATAATTTAGTCATACGCTCAAAACGAAAAAAAAATATTCGGAAATAAAATTGCAAATATAAATTATAAAATTAATAATAATAATAATAATAATAATAATAATAATAATAATAATAATAATAATAAGATTAAAATTGATTTTTTAATATCAATATATATATATATATATATATATATATATATATATATATATATATATATATATATATATATATATATATATATTATATATATATATATATATATATATATATATATATATATATATATATATATATATATATATATATATATATATATATATATATATATATATATATATATATATATATTATATTATATTATTTATTTATTTTAATTATTTTACAGAATATTTACTATTATTATTATTATTATTATTATTATTATTATTATTATTATTATTATTATTATTATTATTATTATTATTATTATTATTATTATTATTTTTATTATTATTGTTGTATTTATTATTACCATAATTTAATTTCATATTTAATAGAAAATCCAATTTGTCATTAAAATTGTAAATCAGCAGTGATAAATCAGAAATCCTAGGCAAAAAGATGCCGACTGCGTGTTTATAAATTGGAATTTATGCAGATGTTATGAATTACGTAATTTGTTTTTGGATTGGCATCAAAAAATATCAACAGAATTTCTATTTGATTTTACACAATTTATTTGTATTTACTTTGTTCACTTGACTGAAAAATTAACTTCCAAATATTTAGATAAATTAGAGAAAGGAAACGTGATAAGGCAACCTTTGGGACATGAAGAAATTAATTAGAAGTCTGTTTTAAAAAATAGTTTTATACTTGAATATGAATAATTGAATCCAAAAAACTTGTCCACTGTTATTTTTCTCATTTAACATAATTTATGTCGTTGTTTGCCATTATTAAACTGCTAACAATTGAATTTGAATAATAATGGAGTATATGTCTTTAATTCATCGTGTAACAAAATGACTTGAATATGTGTAAGCAATGACAGTAAATCGTATAACAAAAAAATAAAATTTTGAAAAGAAATGTAAAAAGAATAATAAATATCGCAAACAACAGCAGTCTAGATTTATGAATAACTGGCCTTATTGCAAAAAATAGTCATTGAGGTGAAATATTGTCAGTCATTTTCTTGACTATATTTATTCAACTACAATAAAAATGACATTAAACCTAATGTTAAGTAAAATATTACATTTAATTGCTTCGAAGAGGTATATAGTACTCGATATTTACTGACTGGAGCATGGAAATTCTATGGCATGAAACATTATAAGTCTACCGATGCCTATCAAAGGTTTGGTCAAAAGATGTAATGCCCTCTGGAGTAATGCATATCAAGAAATAGTAGAAAATGTTGCGGTTGATATTTTTAGATGTATATGGAAACTTTGATGACTTCTGAATTTGATTTTCGGACCAACGATGAAGACAATCCACGCCTTGACACTGCAACCTAGAACAATACTTTAGGGAAAGGATTATCATTGGATTTGAGGCGTATCTTATATGGTAGATTGTGCCTTTGATTTGAGGAAACATAGTACCCTTCATTTTGTGACCCAGTGAGTGTGAAGTATGCTTTATCATCCAATAAAGACTCGGTTTTCACTTTCTCAAAATTTCAATTCGTTCAGACTGTTGATCAGAGTTTACTTTATGAGCATCCGTTCTCTTCATACATTTTATGTTACTTCCAGACCTTCTTTCAGAAGTACCGTCTTCTTCATAACTCTGGATAACCTTATAAATGCGCCTTGACAATAGGCCTGCAAATTTAAATATAATTGCATCCTTAGAATGAGTTGTGCAGTACAAAATGATATCATTTCCGAAGGTAATCGTTCTCAAATATTTGATGTAGTAAAACAAAGACGCGTCTTAAATACATACTAGAAACTTTAGTTATTATTTAAGAAGAAATATTATTAGAATAAATTCAAAGACTAAAAAGTTATACAATTTCTAAATTTTGTGAACATTTTAGTGGACACATCATAAATTTGTTTACTAAAATTTCTAAAATTTCCAACATAAAATTGACGTTTTAACAATATTAAAGCATGCTTAATGAATGTTACACAAGGAACGGAGAACTTAACCGCTACAAAGAACCAGTAAAGAAATTTCGTTGTTGAATTTCATTCTTCAAAAATGATCAATTTTAGGAAATTGGTATGGAAGAGAAAAATAAACACCATCGGCCAAAACCCCCATATTTTTACAAAACAAGAATCATTTAAGTATTAGAATTTCAACACACGGAACTTACATAACGGTCAATAATTGAGTTCAAATTTCCAACCAATTGATATATAAGAGATGAAAATAAAGGAAGTTGTAAATGAAAACAAATGAAATTAAAAAAAGTTTTGATTTTGCATAAATTTTAAGTAATTGTTATGTTGTAAAAAAGCCACAGATTTGCATCCCTTGTGGTAAAGGAATAAAATGTAAAACAAGTCAACTTTCCCACTTCTGTGTTTTGTGAGGTTCCACTTTCTGCATATATATTTATGGCCATTCTTTTTTATCGTTTCTCTAAAATTACTGTTAGAATTCGGTATTATCTACATTATTATAATAAAACCTTGAACATATAATAAGAAGGATATTTTCTGCCTTACAAGGCAAAGAACTTTATAAATTAATAAGGCTCAGCGTTGGATTTAAGAATGTGCCGCCCCTAGGCACTTTATAATAATTTTAGTGTTATTTGAAATTAAATAAAAAGAACATTGTATTATTTAATGATTTTAATTTATTTATATTTTCTTTCTAATTTTTTGATTTACAAATGTATTAATTATCCCTTCAAACTCAATTTTCTCTAAAACGCTTAAAATCATGTTTTTCTTATGTACCCACAATAACAAAACAAATATATAAATTTCTATGCCTACGAGAACAAAATATATTTGAATTTCTTTTTCAATTTTATATTTTCCATACATTCATTTTTAAAATATTCAATCCTAGAGAAACGAAAAATTATTTTTTTAAAAATTTGAATTTTATTTATCGGTTACATGCTAATTTTTTGCGCCCTAGGCGTGTGCCTAGTGTGCCTATTTGTAAATCCAGGGCTGATAAGGCTTGACAATCATTGATAGACCTATCCAACATATCCTAACCCTCATTAGGGATATTATGAAAGGACGTAGGATGTACATTTACAACAAACAGACAATATAAGTTTTATAAGTATATTCTTTTTATTCTATTTTATCTGAAAATTCTTTTATCTAATCTCTATGCATAGTTTTTAGAGAATTACGACAAATGTAAGTAATATTCTAGGAACTTCTCTAATATTCTCATAATTAGTGATATTGAAAACCTGCAGCGACGGATAGCAATTTGTTCTAATATCAACCCGGTGATCTCTAGTAATATACGTAGAACAATGACATCAGAGGGAAATGATTTAGATATGCAAGATTATTGAAACCCAGACCCGTGAATACAAAAATATGAAATAATATACATTTATTGCTATGCAGTTACAGGAGAAAATTAGAATTTTTAAATATAAATTTTTCATTAACTTTTCTAGTGGTTGAAGTGTTTTTTTTTTCATTTTAATTTTGATGGATTATAAATTTATTTTTATTTTCTATTTTTTCGACAGATTGGTGAAATAAGGCCAAATCTAAATTTATTTAAATTTATTTTTTATATGAAATATTTCGATGTATTCATGCGTTTATTTGAGGTGTGGGTTCGTGATTAGCAGTTGATTGTGTAATCAACTGGAGCATGGTAAATAATGTTACATCATGTTCTTGAAAAACTATGAATATTTATTTACTCTTTATTTAAAATGATTAAAACCTTTAAATAGTGGATCTGTTTTTTAAAGGATGTCTGAGGTGCCAGCTAATTGATTATTAACTCTATTATGATTGAATTTTATCGAAATAGTTGGCACCTCAATAAGCTGTAAAAACAGATTCACTCAAACAAAAACGGAAATAATATCCCATATTTTTCCTAAGGCGTATGAAATTTAACTAAGAATTACAAAGTCAGTGTTGTAAAAGGTCTTTTTAAAATATCTTTTGAAAAAGGCAGTGTTGGAAATTCTTGTTAAATATAAAACAAACTATTGATTGGTGGTCTGAATAGAAATTAACTCTTACACAGAATTTAAAATTTGTTGTTTTCTTGTGTTCAATAATTTCTTTTCCAATTTACTATTTCTAAAAGTTTTGCTATAATTGTGATGAAAATATTTTCAGTGAAAATGAACATGAAAATTTATACACTAAATGATACATTAAATTGACTGATATTTGAGATGACACGCTTTCAGAGATTTTAACACTACTTTTAGAAACCTTTCAAATGAAATTCAACTTCTTTTACCCTTTTGGTACGAAGGCTTTTTTTGAAAAAGATTTTCTTCTTAAAATCATTCATTTATTTCAAGCCAGTTGATTTCTTCATTTTCTTTCTACTTGATGGTAGATTATCTTCGTTTTCTCTTGTGAATCCATCGGAATAACTTTCAATTTCCGTTTGAATCAGATCCAATAATTTCAGAAATTTTACACGAAAACATATTCAGTTGAGAGTGCATGGTTGACAAAAGGTGTCAATTTTTATTTTAAAATTAGAAATACACCAAAAACCTTTGAACGACATAAAAAAGTAAATATTTATAATATCAATTTATGTTTATATATATTATTTTAATATTAATCGATTTAGTGATTTATTTCAAATAAATTAAAGCAGTCGATAAAATTTGCAGTAACTTTTCTATTTTTGTTTATACTAGTTTTCACTATAAAAATAGGGTTTGTATATAAATGAAGCTCGTACTCAATGAAATTACTATAAATGTAAATATACGGGCCCGTACCCCGTACCTCTAACCACCTATAACCTCTAATTTCACCTGTCGTATCTGTATAATCAATAACAGTTAGAACATTCATAAAACAAAAGAAATTATGAATTAAATAGAAAATAAAGTGCTCACTCAAGGTTATTATTAAAATTCCAAAAGGTAATTTACAAACAAAACCTTTGTTGATGCTCAAATTGATATAAGATTGCGTAAATATCAATCAAATCTTTCTAATGGTGCTAAATTTAGGTTAATAATAAAAATCGATATTTTAGAATTTTAGAAATTGGTGCCTGTTGTAGAATAAGAATTTGAAATATTTATGTGCATCATTTCTATTATTTAGCACTAGAATTTAGCGATTTTTAAAGATTCATTTTTTTAATTCATAAATGCATGCATCAAGTTGTCTAAGAAAAATCATTATCTATTAGTGCTATTTATTATTAGAATATATAAAGCACCAAGGAATGTGACGGAGAATTATATTTGCTTCAATACAATGTCTTTATATTTTATATTGCATCATTCAGAAAAAAATATATTATCAAAAAATTTTTTATTACCCTTTTATTATTATTATTATTATTATTATTATTATTATTATTATTATTATTATTATTATTATTATTATTATTATTATTATCATAATTATTATTATTATTATTATTATTATTATTATTATTATTATTATTATTATTATTATTATTATTATTATTATTATTAATTGCCATTTTAATATCAATAATAAATTCTTATTCTAAATTTTCATTAATTATCAACAGAAAGAATGAGGATAAATAACCTTCTACATTCATCTTTCCATTATTGTAGTTAATTTTCAAATAGATTCGACCTCTGCGTTCTGTGTGATCCATTCCGCACAATTTTGGTACATTTTTCTCACATTTTTTGTGAACATTTGTGTCGCATGCTAAATTAATGAAATAATTTTCATGACTCGCTCAAAACTTTTGCTACTTTCGCATTTCAATCCCTGATGAAGCAATCCATAGAGAAGAGATCCACAGTGATCGCAGAACGTTGGACTCGTATAAGTGTGGACTTTGAAATCGTGATTAGTTTTGAACTGAAAGTTTTTATTATTATATTTTCTATCATTACCCACTTGTTACTCACATCAGTATCAGGCCCGTCATCTTTGCCTGGGCATTGAAACGTTACCAATTCGTGACAGCGCTTGTGTACTGCAAACAAACATATTTTACATTGGAAGCCTTGCTTACCGAATCCCCTGAACAAGTAAAATTTGAACTTCAATGAAAATTTCTTTTTTGAGAAATTACCAAATAAAATCTTTACAATGTCCACAGAAGGTGAATTGTTTAAAAAATCTTGCAACAAATTGATGGTCTTTGATTTCGTGAACATTCTTTTGTCTCAATGCTCCACGTCGAGTGAATCCAGCTTTGGCAGAAGTGTTCCCTTCTTCTATGGCTTGTTCACTCATAATCGATCAATTCAATTTATAATACCCGCTAATAAAGTATGAACATTAAAATATTTAATTAATCAAGTAAAACAATTCGTGACCTTAGTTTATCATACAATCTTTTATATTTAACTTTTATAATATAAATAAATATTTTTCATTTATTATTTATAAAATATTTTCAAAACTAATTTGCAAATAAAATCATTTTAAAATAATTCAAAATGAATGCTGAATTTATGATATGTAGATAAAACATATATTTTAAGGATTTGTTAAGTTTTATTAAATTATTTTTTAACTATTAGTTTAATTGAATTTTAATTCATTTGATTTATTTTCATCAGCTTTTAAATTCAAAAAATATTTATTTAACGTATTTAATTTGTTGACAAAATCTAACTCTTAATTGATTTAAGTAAGCGAGTAGTAGAACCAAATATGATTTGTGAAGAAGTCTCTGTCAGTGCCGAAAACTTTAAAAAGAAATTATGAGTCAATTTTTCTAGGTATTTTTGTGGAAAATTCATCAATCATATCATTTTAATCAATTGTTCTGGGTGTTCTACTTTTAATCGACAGCATTGCTAATCCAGAAAGTCTTTCCTCTGACTTTGTAGACCATAGATAATTTTCAACTAATTTTAATTTTGTAATGTATTTATGGGCCCTTCAAACATAAAGGGTCCAGTGTGATTGCCCTTGTTGCACATTGATGGTATGGTACTGTTCTGTGTAGTATATTTTGCTACCTATAAGAATAGCTAGCAAGGCTTTTGTCCAGTTTTGTTTGGAAGGAAATATTCTTAAATATTTGTTTGTAAGTGGTACGCTGTCCAATTAAAATTTCGAATACCAAGTTTCTCGGTCAGCTTTTAGGATTGTGTTTCTCTCTAATTGAAATGGAAATGCTAAAGTACCGCACCTGTGACTCCTTTCGCAGAAATATTGTTTACATATTTGACTTAAAATTTTAGATTATGTGACCTCTTTTTCAAAATTTTACTTTTTCACTTCATTTGAAATTGAACCAATTCGTGGACAAGAATGTTTATTTTAGGCCAAGTGGTCAGTGAGATATACAAAATACTGGAATCAGTTGCTTTGAAATATATATATATATATATATATATATATATATATATATATATATATATATATATATAATGTAAGTATAGGACTCCACATTTTATGGTTAGATCAAACAAGAATTGCCAGGAAAATTAGATTTTTATAAAAAAAATCAGTTTTTTCAACTAAATCAACACGATCTAATACTTTGACGTTCAATTAAACCAAATTTGTAAATGATATGGTTATTAGTGCTATTATAAAAATACTGTGGAACTTTTCTGTCTGTTCCGGGATTTAGAGTTTTCAGAAGATTACCTTTAAATAATAAGAATATTATGTTATAATTTTTGTGCGATAATTTTTTATACTAATGTCTATATTTATATTTGCAGCTGCTGCTATTAAAAATTTATTATTATAATTATTATTAAATGTTGTTAACATTATAATTAAAAATATATTGTTATGAGAAAAAATATTATTTTTTTATTATATAGGCGTTATTCTAAATTATTATTACTAGGTTATTTTTTCCTGTTACTTTTGCGGAATTGATAATTATTATATATTTTTTTAATTTCCGGCACGATAATTATTTCAAATTAAAAATATAATACGTTGCTAATTTTTTAAATTGCAATACTAATTTATTTTCTTTTAATAATATTATTTACTTATGTGTAGGGATTGCATATTCGAAATTCGAAATTCGAGAATTCCGGAATTCGTTTTCATAAATATAGTTTCGAATTTCGAAAATTTCCCAGCGAATTCCGAATTTAAAATTTATTTTTTCGTGCTATCTCCAACTTGTAAATTGTGTTTTCATCATCAAGAAACCGATATTATTTAAATGTGAATGTCCATGGCAAGAAACAGTTTTGGAATTTAGGTTTAGTTCGTGTTGAAGGACGTTTCCCTGCAGAGAAATGCATTACGGCCCTGAAAACCACATTGCAAGACAACAATCTAAATATCGATAAAGATATTACGTCCATAACAACTGATGGGGCAGCTGTGATGCAAAAAGTTGGGCGGCTTTTACCATGTAATCAGCAGTTGTGCTTTGCACACGCGATACATTTAGCTGTAGTTAATGTCTCTTTATAATAATTCGAATACAACTGATGAATTGGTGGCTCACACAGATACAGAAAGTGTTAGTGTAGAAGAACAAGGAAGTGACTTCGAGAAATCAGAGGATGAGGAATACATTGATGATGAAAGTGTTGGCTTGATTGAACAAATTTATATTGAAGCTGAGCATGTTGAGACTGAAGAATTTGTATTTGGTTTTCTCATCAAAAAAGTTCGTTCGATTGTAAAGAAATTTCGTTTTTCGAGAACATCGAATGATATCCTTCACGTATACGTGAAACAAGAATTTGGAAAAGAGTTGAAACTTATTATGGACACTAGAACTAGATGGAATAGCTTAGTCGAAATGCTTGAAAGATTTAACCAGCTTAAAAGCTGTGTTAGAGAGGCATTGATTGACATTGCATCTGATATCGTTATTCTAGATGCTGAAATTTTCTCGATTAACAATATGATCTCTGCACTTCTCCCAGTGAAGCTTACTGTTGACGACCTTTGTCGAGAAGATGCAAATCGGCATTCTGCTGATGCGGCATTTTCTTTTATGCTTGAGAATTTTGGATCTGATGAACTTTCACTAAAATTGAAGAACGAAGTAGAAAACCGAATAACCCAAAGGTGAACAAATGTATCTGGAACTCTTCAGTATTTACATACATCTTTAAGTGATCTCTGCTTCCTTAAAGCATATTTTAGGCAAACACAAGAATTTTATATTTTTATTATTAAATGATATGCCATATAAGAATGTTTCTGTACTAATTGAAATTTTGTACAATAATTTCATGTTTATATAACATTTTAAATTATATATTTTTAACTATTATTATATTCAATATAATATATTGTTATGTTATAATTGAATTTGTGTACAATACATTTATGTTTATATTTCATTTTGAATGATATAATTTTATGTTCCATTTTTATTTTAAAAAAAGTAATATTACGCAATAAATAATAATAAATTATCTCAAATAAGTTATTTTTATTATTTATATAGACTTTAAAAAATTAACAATATTTCGGAATTCGATAGAATTCCGAAATATTTAACTTGCGAATTTTGAATTCCGATTTTTTTATTTTCCTCAAAATTTGCAATCCCTGCTTATGTGTTAAAATTTTAAAATAAAAAATAAAAATAATCCTGTCATTAAAAGTACAGCTAAATAAAATGTTAAATACACAGTTAAAATCAAATGAAAATATAGAATAAATAATTGTTATTTATATCGAATACAAATAATATAAAAACAGTTAATGTGATCACAAAGACAAGGATAAAATAGTTCGATTAAGATTTATGCAAAATGTTCACATAGTCAACTTGATATAACCATTATCTGTATTGGGATTTTAAAAAATGAATTGTTTAGTTTTGATATTGAATTCTACTTTCATTGCCGCCTTTCTGCATATACATTCACTTTTTAGCCTTTTGACCCTGTCCTGTAATATTTGAAAAGGATAAATGTGGTGATGGGCTTACCATCATCGTTCAGCATATACCTTTTCATCCTTTCAAAGGGTGAGAAGAAAATTTGATGTATCTCCGTCTCCTTCGGCATGTGACCAAATATGGATTAATTACAGTTATATTGAAATCACTTGTTTATTGAATTTATTGAATCTTTGTTATTTGCGATTTCATGCTAAATTTCGCAAGTTTTATTGTATTATTGTCTTGCTGAACACATAATAGAGTATAAAAAGACTCAGAAAACAGTTCACTAAATTTTAAACTACTACCAAAGATTTTTGTTGTTTATTTAATACTTCCAGTTTTCGCTGGTGAATTATGTAAAAACTTCTATACAGTTTAGTATTAAGTTATTTTAACTGTGTAATCTTAATTAGGATATTAAAAAGCTAAATAGCAAATTAAATAATATCAAAGTAAAGAAACAAAATATTGATAATCCCAGTATGGAAAATGACAAACCTTATTTCAGTAGTTATGACACCGTAAGTGAAAATGCACTGGGAGTAGTTCTGAGAACAAAGCTCTCCTGCTCATTGATTTTTACCTACGCTATACGATTACAACATGGTTTCCAATGATAGTAACTATGCATATTGTGAATATAAGAAAGCAAGATCCTTTGGTGTTTTGTAATCTTTCTTAATAATATTGAAATTATGGAAATGAAACGAATTATCAAATCGGAGAAACAACATTTTCAGATTGTTTTGATATAACATAATTTTTATTTTTAAAGTGATATTCAATGAGATTCCCGATGACAGACTAGTTTTGAATTTAGTTAGGTCTCATCAGTACAATGTAAGAACTTAGATTAAAGTAAGTTAGGCTAGAAACTTGTTTGGCCATATAAATAGCATTGAATATCCCTTAATAAATAAAAAAAATCAGTAAGTCATTCGAAAACATAAATCATTTGATATTATTTCTATGTTTGTCTGATTGATTTATAATTAATTTTAATTAAAAAGAAAATTTATTTTTAATAATAGTTTTGAATAATTTAATAATGTACTTTTACAAATTTTCAATTAATATCAAAAATATTTAAACGGAATAATAAGTAAAAACTTTATTTTCGAATTAAAAATTTACTTTGTCACCAATTGTTTAAAATTTTGACTTATTATCAACCTTGTTTGTTATAAATAGTTATTGATAATAATTGCAAATTATTTTAAATTTTATTTACCTCAATATTTATACTTAGTTTTACTTTAAACAGTTTTTAAATTAATTTTGCTAACTGAAAATAGATGAAACCAAATTTTATATTAAAAAACAATTTGTGTTTTTTATAAATATTACCTTAATTTTATGTTTTAGATACATGGATTTGATTTTATATTTAATTTATCATAATGAAATTTAAGAAAATCGAAGAAAACTATTTGGTTTACTCACTTAAAAACATGAGAATGTATATATTTATTTTTTATCTCTATAAAACTAGAATAATGATGTTTAGCATAAGACAGAAATAATCAAACTTGAATTAATATTAATATTTTCAGAAGTAACAAGAAGCGTAGACACATTCAAAAAAATATCCAAGTCGGTGCCAAGTTATTAGCAACACCCATTAATGAAAATCTTAACAAAATCACTTATAATTATAAACCATATTATCGACCTATAAGTCTGAACGTATCAAGATATCGCCGGTTAAGTGCTCAAGAAGGAGCTGATAATTGTTCTCCTACTAGAGCGTATCATAGTGATTCAGAGACTGTGGTTCGTAAGGAAAAAGAATCTTCGTATCGAAGTCAAAAAAATTTATTCACAGAAAACGAGATTAATTTTACATGTATTCTACAAAATGACAATCCCACACCGTTAAATACCGAGCAATCAGGCTATTTGTCATCTGAGTCTTCATATCCTCCTATTAAAGAAGATTCTGGCGGGATCTCACATGCTATTTATCATACCAATCACCCTGAAATTGCAATGAAACGATTTAGTTTGCGCGAAAGCTCGACATCATTATTTGGTTCTAATTTGATAGATCCAACAAAATCTGCAAGCGTCGAACGATCTCCTAGTCTACAACATATTGGTTGTTCTTCTATCGATGCCAGTCCTTGTTTTCGAACACCAATGTCAACAATTTCTGGGAATTGTGATCAATTAACAGCAACTACAACGTCTTCTCGTGTTTCGTGCTCATCTGGGTATTCACATTCTGGAATTTTTACCACCGGTTATAGTTCTGACGATTTTCATTTACTCCAACACCAACGTAATATCACAAATGAAAATAATCATTCATCCATCAAACGTGACCAGTATTCTTCGTGGATGGCAAATAACAATCGTAATATTCAGTTGAACTGTCTGTCTAATCAACCTCACATCCTATCATTAGATGTTGATTTGCCTAGACAGCCGAATATCATTTCAAACTCCGGTGATTCTAGTAGTGGAATGGAGGATTTATCCGCGTACATGGATCTCATGATTCATATTCCAAAAATGCATCTCTAAACATTTTATCAATATCAGATAATTACGTCAATAGATACATCAATATATGTATATACATATATATATCAATTGCAAATGATTCTATACGGATTATAGCTTGTTTCCATTTCGCAAATTAATTTGTCAACTGCAAATTATGATAAATTGTATGCTATGGTAAATAATGGAATTCTTAAAATAGTAACAATTATATCTGAACGTTTTCATTCGATAATTTTAATGCCTGAAATTTCTTTTAATGCATCTTCTTAATATGGATAAAATTCAATAAAATTTCAAACGTTATTATCAAGTATTTTCCTGATATTTACCTAGTATGAATTAGTAACGATCTGTGATTTATATGCTGACTCTATTCCCGGCATTCTATGTCGTTTATCCATGCATATTATTGATCGCACCGGCTTTCTACTTGTTTTTTGTTTGTTTATTTTGTGTTCTATATTTGATTTATTATTTCCACATTGTTTTTAATGAATAAAGAATGTTGTTTCAACTCTCAATATAATAAAAATTTATAGCAAGTTCATTTGCCATAAAATGTGTGACATTGCAAATGTGTTTGTGGAATCCTGTGCTTTTAATGTTGAAGTTGACATGAGCATTCATTTGATTAAAAACTAACTTAGAGCTTATTTTACCGTGTTGAATATTTTAATATTTGTAAAGAGTTTGGAATTTTTGAAGAACAATAGTAGATTGTGACTATACAAATATAATTTGGAACTCTTGGTTTTCTTTCAGAACTTTTTGTTATTTTTTTATTTATTGTTGTAAAACATGATGCATTTAGCAATTACAATCAACAGTTTTCGTTTGGCATGTTTAGAATTTGTGTTTGGTTTATTTTAATGAAGGAAATATGTTAACATTTTATAATGGTTATTGCTATATGTAGATTATCATTTTGTCGATTGGATATTTCTATAAATATCGAATTCCTATTTGATGTGGTAAAATTTTGGCTGTGGAATAATATTAGATGATGAAATGAGACAGATAGTAAATGTCAATGGGGAATTTTTCATTGGCATTAATTTTGGATCGTTTGGGAATTGTTTATATTATACTTCGAAAATACCAATAATAATCAAAGGAAATGATCTAATTAAGTCCATTTTACTCGTAGCATCCGATGTGAACCTCAGTCAGGTGATTTTATCCATTTGATAAGCCCAGAGATACAAACCGATATTTCAACATCTCAGATTGATTTTGACTAAATTCCAAAAACGTGATGGGTTGCTTTCACTTCTGGGACATCTAGACATTACTTTTACTATGTTCGCATCCCCTTATAAACCGAGCATAACAATTTTATTTGACCGCTTGTCGCAAGTGATGTTGGTACTGTCAGAAAAAGGACTGCTAATGACTTGAAGAGTCGCTAGGTTCATGACTACCATAGAAGGTGTCGTGCCTCAATTTCTCCTGCCCCTTCATCGTTTTTATGATTTACCCAATCCTTTAGTCGTTGCATTCTACCTTGAACTTCTAATTTTAAAGCTTTTATGGAAAACAGGATTTAAAGAATTCGAAAATGAGATTATGATTAGTGCTTTCTGTCCAACTATCTGCGATTTCGCTAGCATTCTATATTGTAGTTGTTCATATTACACAGTTATTAATTTGATACAGTTGCATTGAGTTTACTATTAAATGAAATTCATCTTCATCATTCTATGTTTGTTAACTATCTAATTTAATATGACTGCCTCTTAGTGAAGCAGTCTTCCAAATTTAATTAATTGTTTAAATTTACTCAAAGTAATTAAAAATTAAACACTTAATTATAAATTGAAGCAAGCAATTTAAGTACAAAAACAAAATATAAATTAGTATTAACCAGAGGTTTAAATCAGTGTTTTATTGTTTCTTTTTTACATCATTTGATCTAATTGTTTTTGGAAATTCATTACAAACGAAAAGTAAACACATCTGCGGGTTTATTTCCCGGCCTTGGTAAGAGTCAATGTATTATTAATTTTACTCTCTTATCTCTGTTTGATTGTACCCTTAACATCGAGTATCTTTCAACTAAGGTTTTCTACTCATTCCCCACTATTACTCACTATTACTCGAAAATAAAAATTTTATAATAAGACTAGGACACTTACTCTTTACCGGCATATTTCCACTGATGATACTGAAATTAAAAATTGCCTTCCAATTGGCTCTAGACTACTCAAATAGATAAAAACGTCAGGCCTTGGCCCAGGCGGTACCTACGAGCACTTCGCTGAATTCATGCCTGAGGACGACTGACGTATTACCTAGCCCCTGAGGTAAGAGAACATTTAGTTCCCTTTGCTGGCGTAATACTCAAACCATCCCAAAATCATAAAAAGTATCAAACTTAAAAATACTATAAAAATTTCATAAAATCCTAAATTTCTAAGTTTGTTTAAAATTCATTGAATATTACTAAATACAAAGTTAAATGAAGGAAAAGAAATAAGTATATTTATAATTTGTGAGCACAATAAGGGCTGTAAGACTAAAATAAGTATGTCTGATTTTAAAATTTTATTTAAAAATTTCGATAATTATTGGGAACATGTGATTTGTGGGGCGTTGTTGATAAAGTCGTTGAATCAGAAAATAAATGTGCAGAGTGCAGTGAATATTTGTATTTTAAAAGTTTTTAAATAATATTTTTAATATAATTAATAAATTTGTTATATAGTTATTATATTCCACCTGATTATGACAGGAAAACTGTCGAAATATATCGTGAAAAGAATGTTTGATTGGCGTTATATTATAATTAAATCATTGCCATGTATATTTAACTATATATTTATAATAACTTGTAATTTGATTAATACATATTATGTATTAAAAATACAATTGAAATGAAATTGTCAAAGTCCTATATACGCAAAATAGAAAAGTCAAATTAGCTGTAATGAATGATTGATGTTCTAGAATGTGTGAAAAATCGGTTAAAACATATAGTTAAAAAGTAAACTTTTACTTAGAATGTTTGAAAAATCGGTAAAGTGTCTGCTGAGACACTCCCTTATATAAATTATTTGTCTTTATCTCAACCAATCATGATCACCTTAGGGTGTATTTTGTTCGTAATGTTGGACTAGAAGAAAAATTTATTTTATTGCTTGTTTTTCTTTTCTTGTTTTAATCAAATAAAAAATGATGAAGATGAAAAACCGGTTGAGAGTAGAAATACATCAAGTAAAAAGCATGAAGAAATGAAGTGTACCCGAATGAATAGTAGGGTTCGCTTATATGAAGATCATCATAGAAAACAGTTTATGGAACTCAGAACACTATTATCAGTGGTTTCAAAAAGTAATACTTTTATAATCTATATTTTAATAATATTCATTTCTAGATAATCAAGTCCAAGTTTACACCATGGATTGAAGCAAATGGCGGATGGGGTGTATTGAACCAACTCGCCTGAAAGGCCAAAGAAATCGACGAGCACAAAATAAAATTTAAAAATTATATAAAACTTGCAACAGGTGTTGCTATTTTGTATGTAATATCTAGATTTTTAAATAAAAATTAATGTAGTTATTTTGTTTTATTTTTCTTTTTAACACTAGATTTACGGGTAATAATCGCTATAAAAATAGGTATACCTAATTCGATATGCGAAATGAGGGAAGCGGTAGAGGAGAGTAATTAATATTTACCTATATTTCATGACGTATCTAAAAACCAACATATGCATTCAAAAAATAATAAATCAGTATTATATATATGTAGCAATAGAATTTTAAATGAGTCAAATTGGCTCAGTCCGTAAATCTAGTGTTAAATAAATTTACAAACAATAATTAACTAAAATTTATTAACATATTCACAATCGTCATCTCCACATTTCATTATATTTTCAACGACATGATCAATACAATCATTCGTAATATTTTCCGTATCTTTAGGTTCATCTATAGGTTCATAGATTTCCTCATCAATTTCTTGAGTATCGGTTTCTTGAGTTTTTTCCTGATCATCAAATCCTGAATCTTGACTCTCAACTACCCAGCCGATATTTAATGCATTTGTAACAGATAATATGTCCTCAATTTTTACACCAGCTATTTCTGCTAATTTTTCCAACAAAAAGTTGATTACAAATTCTAAATAATAAATAATTCGGTAATTAATTTATTAAATATAACATTAAAATATTTGTGAAAGTCTAGCAGACATAATTTTCCAAATAGGAGAATATACATCATTATTATCAACTTTATATCCTTGGATTGCAATTGTTATATACCAATTTTCATTTTCTTTGAAAATGATTTCATCAAAAGCATCATAAAATCTTGTATATCTGTTGTTGAACCACGCATGTTGATTACATGATAGAACCTATCCGTTTAAAAACATCATCAATAGTTTTAACATCTATCATTGAAAGCGTGCCGGATAAGAATTCAAATTTAGTTGGAATTAGCTTGACTGGTGCAACCAATTTCATATTGATTTCTTCTTTCAAAAAATACATTTTGAGTTGTGGAACATTTGAACCAGTTGTACCATTTCTTTAGGTTTTTCGGTGCATGAAATTTTCTTGGTCATCGTGAATAATGATTAAAATTAAATGTTACAGGGTTTTTATACCTTTGACTCATGCCTATCAAACAATCAGATTATAGCATGTCTATGTTTAAATTGCATGTCATTTGCATTAATGTTGCATTAATGTTCAATTTGTCATATTATTATTATTATTAATGTGTCATATTATTTATTATTATTCTCAAATTATTATTATTACTATTTATATTACTATTATTATTACTATTATTTGAAATATATATATATATATATATATATATATATAAAAGAAAAAACAATAAAAACACAATAAAAAACATTTATTAACATTCAACATCCGAGATCTACAACTCGGGAGTAGTGAAACCTTCTGAGAGTTTTCACTAACACCCACTCCACATATCGCCGATAACGATCGGCACAGCAAGAACATCCGATGATGCATTGATATTCCAGCTCCATATGTTTCATAGTCCTATTGATCTTGAGATCTCACAGGAATTGGTGAAAAACTTCCAAGATCCGGATTTGAGTAGCATAAAATATGAGATCTGGAATAATCTCAGGTTCTAGGTCATTGATAATTTCATTTAATTGAGGTAAATAATATTTGATTCTGTCTAATATGACTTCTAAATATTTATCTGAAAATAAAGACTATAAAAATGTAAATAATAAATTAAAAATTTACCATAATCATCGATATCTTTCATCAAATGATCTGCGCTAGGAATTTTGTACATCGTTGTTTAAAAATGATTTCTAAAAAAAACAGTTTGTTTAAATCAATCAATAACCAATTAGAAATCGACCAATGAAATTATCTCATTTCGAACATTGTCAACAAATTCTCTATACTCCAAATTTCTCAACCCCAGCATGGCAACCTTTCCACTAGCAAACACGTTGACACAAATAGGGTTATATTTTAATAGTCTTAGTGCCGGAAACAATTCCGGTTCAAACATACAATCACATTTTTTCGACATGTTATATAGATTGATACTATGTCCCATATCCATACTAACGGTAATTGATTGGATTTTAATATTATTTATTCGATATTGTAATTTATTAATATCCAAAGGTTTCTTACATCCCATGATTCTACATTTACCAGTCTTGAAAAATATTATCGGGTATTTCCCGCTTCTATCGATAATTTGCTGGGGGTTTTCCTGGTGGGAACCTTATATTCGATACATCAAAATTTCCTCGATAATTTATATTTGCTAACATTATTAAATCATTTATGAAAATTAGTCTTTATATACAAATTGGGCACGAGTTCATTAAATCATCGAATATAAACAAATACTTATATATTTATAAAATTTGAAATGGAATTAAGAAATGATGCAGTATACCAAATCGTTGGTCCGAGTGGTAGTGGAAAAACATTATTTGTTTGTAAATTACTAAAATCAAATTTTTTCAAAACAAAATTCAACAGGATTTATTGGCATAGGGGTGCTGATGAAGAACATGGATTAACTCAATCAAGTTTCTGTAAATTAAAAAACATGAAAATAGTAAAGGGATTCGATAAAAACTGGTCCAGTCGATTAAAGAAAGGTGATGTCATTATTATCGATGATTTGTACAAAGAAGCTAATAAAAAGATTTTAATAATTTATTCACAAAGATCAGCAGACATGTTGGTGTAACAGTTATTTTTATATCACAAAATCTATTTCATCAAGGTGGTGCACATCGAACACGTAATTTAAATGTACAATATTTAGTTATTTTCAAGAATCCTAGAGATGCAACAGTGATTGATTTTCTTGCACGTCAAGCATACCCTAACAATCGTAATTTTCCTATCAGTGCATTTCAAGATGCTAAAAAAAACACCTCATGGATATATATTTCTTGATTTCACACAACAATGTCCAGTTGATTTACAAGTAAAAACAGATACTTCAACCCAAAAGGTGCCATGGTTTATAAAAAAGTTGAAAACCTCTAGGAATAATAATGTTTCTAAAAGCAAGGGTGAAAAATATTAGGAAATTAAGAAAAAGTATTAAAAAGAGTATTAAAATTCCAAAAGTTCCACCAACAACTAGTTATACACCATCTAAAAAACTTGTAACTGAAAATTTCTCTGCAATGAATCTTATTCCGAAAAATCCTAAACCTAAACGTGAAACCCGTAAAACCAGTAAAAAAGTAGTTAAAAATCATCGCAGTTTTCCATTTTTAAATGCATTGTTAAAGGCCCCGAGTATGAAAAGAATGAATATATTGCAATCATTCCCAAATTTTGTTGTCGATGATTTACTCAATATTATATTTAAAGTAGTCAAAGGCAAGATTAAAATCAGTAAATCAAAAAAGCATTTATTGAGCAAACATAGGAAACCTTTATTATCATTAGTAAATAATAAAAATCGTAAGAAAATGAGGAAAATTATATATAAACAACAAGGTGGATTTATTGGTGCATTGATACATCTGGCATTATCATTATTAGGTGGAGTTGTAGGAAATCAATCATAAACAATGGGTGCTAATCCTTCATTGGCCGACATTAAATTTAATTTTAAATCTTCTTGCTGTAATGGAGAAGATTTGGACGAACCCAGAAGACGTAGCCGGTTTCCGTGGATTGGCAAAATTAAAGAAAAGAGTTCTGAATTCGAAAAAAAGAAACCCAGAAGTGGTTATCAGATCAGCTCGCGTACAGTTTGAACAAACCAATGCGGAAAAGATTTCCAACAAGAGCATATAAAACATTTAGTATTGACGATTTATGGCAAATGGATTTGATGGAGATGATACCGTATTCGAAAATTAACAATGGGAATAAATATATTTTAACATGTATTAATGTATTCAGCAGGTTTGAACGAGTAATACAAGTCAAGGCAAAATCTGCAGATGAAATGTCCAAGGCAATTAATATTTTATTTAAAGATGGACATCCTAATAACTTGCAAACAGATTTGGGTATTATTATTATTATTTTCAAAAATATTATTATTTTTAATTAACTTTATTATTATTTAGATAAATATTATTAATTCGACATAAAGACATCATATGCCTGGAGCATGCACAGTGCAAGTTAACAAAGTGTTGGATATGTGTGGAAGAAAGAAATTTTGAGTACAGGGCATACAATCGTTTCCGTTCCGCTCAGGCCCTTCTACCAGCATACCCGTGATGATTTTTCTAATGTCCCTCATGTGAGCCCGTGGAGATATTACACGTTGGTGATGCACACATGAGTTGGAGTTGGTTAACAGGTAAGCCCCTGCCATAGGACTACTATTAACCCACTCACAGTTCGGGTTCTAAGGTGCCATAGAAGGACTTACCCATGTTTTCATACGTAACTCGGTGCGACCCTGGTCCAAGGGGACGACCTTTATCTATTGACGTACATTCAACTTCACCATTCAATTTATACAAATCACACAGCAACTCATACAAATAACGCACTTGACACAACGAAAATTATATTAATTTCAATAAAATATACTGTACAACAGTTAATACGCTGAGAAGATGCTAGAAAGGTAGTCATACAATACAATGTCTTACAAAATTATCCAAATCATCACTAGGTCACTCAAAAAACGAAGAATGATCGAGACCGGTGGCAAGTCTAATTACTAGAATACCTCTCCTTCGGCGATCATTTCGTCGATGTCGACGGGTAGCCGGCGATCTTCGAGGAATTTTATGCTGTCGGCTGGGACTACCCGGAATACTTCTTTTGTTGGAATGGAATGGGTAGTTGTAATTTCCTTGATAGCCGATTGAGCTACGGATAACGAAGCTTCGAGCGCGGCCATGGCGTTCCTGCGCTTCTGGTTTTTCTCAGAGCGCGTCGGCCTCTTGCGCTTTCGATGTGGCAATGTGACTCCTGCTGGAGGCTGAGTGAGGTGAGACACGAGGATCGGGCCCAAGATAGGGTCCGATGGGCCGCCTGCCATAGGCCTATAGCCTGAGAGAACTGGGGCGGGAATTGGTGGCAAATGCAGGCCATGCCCCTTACAACCAGTTGTTGATGGCTCAGAAGATTGGTGGTACTCTGGGAACACGTTAGTCCCATCTTGAATCGGATATTCCCGAACTCGCTTCGCTATCTCTGATTCGGAATACACTTTATGGAGTGCCTCTGATTGGGCCTTTATGGTTAGCCTCTGGCACCTACTCTCTTCTAGGAGACTGTCACGGCAGTGCTCCAGACGTAAAATCTTGCTCTTCTCCTCCTTCATTTGTGGCGGGGAGAACCACATTCCTTCATAGAGGCGAATTCTCTTCTTTAATTCCCCGATGTACAGATGGAGCTATGCGATATCTGATTTCTATCGGCGCAGGAGAAACACGGGCGAAGATTTTTTCCGGAATTGGAGGGAGTGGTCATCTGAAGAATAAGAAGTCCTTTATTTATAATTTTAAAAGATTATCGCTATTAACGCCTTTATGGCGCGAGTTTCGTCTTACCACCGATGCAGAAAATCAGGGATGTCTCACACATTCATACCAGTGACAATACTTTAACCCATTCAAGCCTCAAACATTCCAGTCCAGTCGTTCAATCATTTGCAGTTCAATGAAAAGAAACTGGGAATCCTCAAAAATACTTTATCCACCTACAACAACCTTGTGTCTATTTTCGGGGTTTGACAATTACTATTAGATACATCGCTATTGATTTTTATTATTATTTCATCATCGTTAATTTTATTTATTATTTTATCCAATTATATTTTTATACTATGTCTTATACCTGGTAGATATTATGTGAGTTTTAAGTTAAAAGGGTAATTCAATGTGGCTAATGTCCTCTGGCGCTGTCATAAATCAGGTTAGCTTGGTGCAGAGTCCACAACTTATTAAGTTTTAATTTATTATTAAAATCTAAACTTTGACTATTCAAATTTTCACCGTAATTGTCCTCATAACGACGCTTAACCGCGTGTAGACATGTATTAGTTTGTTCAAAACGAAGGTTGTTTTATTTACTATACTCATACTCTGTTGAGTAATCAAAAGAAAATCTCTCTACTTGGGGATAGCATGAAATCATTGTTTAGGTGTGCCTGTGGACTAAATATATCCTACGCTACTGTGACGTAATGACAATAGCGACTTATTCATTGTGTTTACTGGCAGACGTGTCTGTGTGTCTTCCTGCATTTGCCTGCCTCATTTGATGGCACTTATTAATAGACTCTACAGATAGATGGAAGTAATCAGCTAGATTTACAACAAAAAGGACTTTTATGATTTTCTCAAGATTTGCTTAATCAGTTATCAGATGAGAAATGGGTTGGACGACTAATTTTTTCATCTATGTTGACTATTATCAAATACTAATCGTCTCGTCGATTTGGTATCCGTCACTCAACGATCGGTCTACGGATATCATTATCTGAAACCACTCGTCGCCCTGATAGTGGCAAATCAACATCGATAATCAAGTCTACGAGTGCACAGATGATGGATGTAATCGCTAACGTCCTCGCCTTTAGAAGTACTGGCAAAAAAGAAAATAATCTCGAATCTTTATTATTCTTCGCGAAAATAAAAGAATGTCGGAATCATTCGCGTAATTCCAAACTGATATCCCTTCAGATGTCTGCCCAGACAGTCGCGCTTCTCCAGAAGGAAACTTACTCTGGATTAGTGATCATTAACCTCAATACTTAGATGAAATGTCGAAAACGTTGTTGATCTCCCTTCTCATAGGATTTTTAGTCAAATGGGTCATCAGCATCAAAACGAGGTGATCTTGAATTTTCATAATAGGAAGTTTTCAACGACGAAGTTCGTTTTTGGAATTTCACTCGATGAAAGAATTATTATCGTAAATCGTTCTTCCTCACCGAGTTTCCTCGCCCCTCACGACCCACCCAAGGATAGTACGCATTTCTGCCCACTACCCTTGCACCGTCGTGAAGGACAAATCGACCCAAACTGGCATAAATTGTTATCAAATAAATGTGAAAATAATCGATCTAATTCATCATCAGATAAATAGGAAATACTGATACTAATGCAAATCAATAAATAAATGTCTACCTGGCGACCACGCCATTTGAATTTCGGATATGATGCTTCGTGATGCTACTAACTTTTACCTCTAACAATCGATCAGTATAACACCCAATTTCGTACCAATCTTCGGCCGGCTCCAACAACCCAAGTTCATCGTACCTTGGTATTCATATTCATGAGTTTTCTTCGTAATACATTCATAATCTGGCCGCATCACACCCGAACTCCAGATGACATCGTCGCCAGCACCATGAGTAAAAAGTAAAATCTTTTTAAACTAAATTTTATTGAAAATAAAATGTTTTGGAGTTATTATTCATTTTAAACATCAATGATACCATACTAATAATCTATCATCCATAAATCCAACATAACTTACTAGAATTCCTTTCGAAGGTGTTGAAAATCAAGGTGCTATAATTTGTTATCCTAAATTAGATTTGTCTTCGTTAACTTGGTTCGATCTCCGAAATTTATCTCGTCAAATTGTTTTCTGTAGAGTTCGGTTATGAGTATTGTTCTGTGATCTGTGCTCGTGGTTTGTAAGTGGTTCCTGTAGAGTTTTTGGTTAAAGTGATGTCTGAAGTCTGCAATCGTGGATTAAAAGTGGTAGTGTTTTAACTTAGAAAATTTTACCTGCAATCGTGGATTAAAAGTGGTAATCTTCTAATTTTCCACGTTGCTTATATATTATTTTTCGTCCAATCAGGACACAGTTAGCGTGTAATTTTGTTATTTATTATTATTTTTATGTTTTTTATTATAATATAATGAATTTTAATGGTCTTATCTTATTTTTTATTATTATTTTATTGTTTTCTTAATGTTAATTATTTTTCTTATTTTTTCTAAAGATTTATCGTCGCCTTATTACCATATAATTTTTTTGTTTTAATTAACTGATAAATTTATTTGGGAACTATTTTTATTTTTATTTTATTTCCTTAATTCCCTATTTATTTACTTTAAATTTTTGCTATTTTATTTTCTTTTTATTGTTATGCGTATTAGGTAGTTTCCTTTTTGTCTTATTTTTCATCTTAAATTATTTTATTAGTTATTCCTATTTCTTTTATTGGTATTTGATTTGTTTCTTCCTATATGTTACTGCAGTTTTATTTTTATCCTATTCTATTATTTTGTGTGATCCCTCTCTCATCCTTGACTCAATTTTCAACACCTTCAAAGCTTGGCCCAACAAAAGGCATGACTAGCAAAGGCAGTAACATGAAATTTCAGTGTGATTAACATTGCATGCACGCATGTGTATATGCATTGCATATTATGCAATGTGATTGGTTGAGAGAGGAAAATATTCAGTTTCAATGCACGTGTGTCTAAATTCTTATTGGCTGGGATAGGAAAATATTCATTCTCTTTATAAAAATTTACAAATCTAAAATTTGTCACAATTTGTTCAAAATTTTCAAATTCTAAATTTCAACAATTAAAATTTCTCATAATGGCAAACAATAACTACAACATATTAAGAAGTCTATTGACTAGCGGTAATTTTATTATTTATTTATTATATTTTATTCTTTATTATTTTTTAGATGTGTTCGATTGGTATCAAGTAACCGAAGACGAAAGAATTTTGAATGTGGATAAGATTTTTGGTAATTTTAATATTTTTTTACTGTTTACAAAATTAATTTTTCATTTAGATCCGATTTGTATTAGCGATGACGACGATGTCGTATTTATTGGGCAAACTAATGCCCCAGTTTCCTGTAATGTTATGAATAATGTTTTCATTAAACAAAGTAAATTTATTTTATTTTAGTAAATTATTTTTAAAAACATTTTAGAGTTAAATGTCGACTTGAACGCAGATACCCCAATTAATAATGATGAGGAGAACAATGTGGAAAATGCCATCACTTCTATCGAGGAGGTAGCTGAGGATGAATCTGATTCCGACATGGAATCACGATGTTAGTATTTATTTATTTTTTAAAAACCTTTTAAATTTCTTAAACACTTTTTTAAACATTTTCTTAAAAACTTATTTATAAAACTTATTATGTAATTATGAAAATGATGACAATATTATGATGAAAATGAAGAAAATATTATGATGAAAATGAAGAAAATATTATGAAGAAAATGATGAAAATATTATGAAAGTGTTTAAGAAACAATAGCTATAATATATTCCTTGTAGTTTGCAATGAGCATCTACATTAGTCTAAATAATAATAATAATAATGATAATATATATTAATATACCTTGTAGTCTGCAGTCAGTATGCAGCTACAATTCTCTCAAATATAATAATATTTATAATAATAATATTAATTTGCCCCCCATTTAATGTAGTCTGCGGTCAGCAAGCAGATACATCTCTCTCTTTCTATCTATCTATCTATATATATATATATATATTAATAATAATATTTTAATATGGTTAGTTTGCAGTCAGCATATAACTATAGACTCTTTATTGTTATATAAACATGTAGGTTACAGTCAGCATGTAACTACAGAAACAATAATGATAATAATAATAATAATAATAATAATAATAATAATAATAATAATAATAATAATAATAATAATAATAATGAAAATGCAGTGTTCATCCAAAACACGTGCAAGTTATAAAAAAGAAATGACCTTAAATAGTTAAGTAGTAAAGTTTATTATTATACAAGTTTTCATTACAAAGAATTGTATAATAATGAATGATAATAACATCAAAATATCGACATTGCAATATTTGATTTTTTATTATTATTTATATGTTAATAAATTAATTTTTAAAAATTAATTTATATATATTTTATCAGGTTCTTTTTACCCGAGATATTGCATGTCGTCAATCGGTCATGGTATTTCATGATATAAAAACATGAAAAAATATTACAAGTATAAATTTAATGGCATCAACTTTTTTATATGCCCCATATGCAAAACTTCCCAGAGCGTTAGATATAAAGAATTTTTAAGAGAACATTCAAATCATTTAAATTCTTTTAAAGTAAATAAAAAAGACCTATTTAGGGAAATTAATAAAAATAACTGTGATATTTTAAATATTATACAAAATAAAACATCAAAAAATAAAAGACCTGCTAAAAATAATGTACCTAATAAAATTATTAAAAAGGAAGTCATCGAAATCAGTGATGATGACTCTATAAATATTGTAAATAATAAAATTATACCTATTATAAATAGGGTAAATAATGAAATTATACCTATTATAAATAATGAAATTATAAATAACGAAAATATTGCAAATAATGAAATTATACTTATTATAAATAATGAAAATATTGTAGATAATGAAATTATTATAAATAATGTAGGTATTACAAATAATGATTTAATTTATAAATAATGATTTGATTCAATTTGAGGGTTCTTCCTTAGAGAATGAACCCTTAATCACAATAAATTTAAATGGCGCTATCAAGACTTTAAGTTTTGATGTATCAGATGCGCAATTAATTAAAATAATTTTAACAGATAAAATCAAAAACTAAATTAATAAAATGGGTAGCGTCAAAATTCAATTTGCGATATTAATTCGATTTGAAAAAGATGGTGAAATCCGAGACAATTACTTTTCTAATAATGCAACGACATTTTCTGATGACTTTTTAAACGAAGGGGTTCATAAACTAAATGAAAAAATAGAACAATTTACCCATTTAGGCAGTGGATGGCGCGTTATCAACATTCTTGAGATACATTTTATTATCACTAAATATGAACCAATTAGTCGCTTGGCAGGACATCAATATATTAAAACCCGTTCTGAATTGAAAAATAAGAAAGCTATATTAAACATCAAAAATAGCGACGATAAATGCTTTCTGTATTCCATTCTTTACTTATTAAAGAAAGATCAAATAAGTGAAAATCCTCAAAGAGTATCTAAATACACTGAATTTTTGAGTGAATTAAAATATGACGAAGTCACGGATTGTCCCATGAAATTAATCAACATTCCTAAATTCGAAAAGAAAAACATAAATTTAAAATTAGCCATTAATGTGCTTTCATACACTCCAACTATAATAATTGATGACGATGAAACCCCTGATAATTATGTCTTTCACCATCCTCATTTAAGTCTTATCCATCGAAGGTCACTGACGGAAACCCAATTTATTTGTTATTATTGGAAAATAAGGATCGATATCATTATACTGCTGTGACCAATATCAATAGACTAATGAACTGTCATCGGAACCCGGTCTGTCGTTCAAATAAGATGTCAATGGTGCCCACACTGTCTTAACGGGTTCCGATTAGATAACGCGCTTATTATTCATGTCGTATTATGTGCCAAAATCAGACAGGTACAACCCTTTACACTTTACCCTCAAATAAAAATCTCGATTTTCAAAATTTTTCTAAAACAATAACACAACCTTTTGTAATTTATGCCGATTTTGAATCGGTTTCACCCCCTGATGTTCGCCATCATCAAATTCATATGCCTAGTTCAGCAGGCCTTTTATTAATAAATAATTATAAAAATACTAAACAATATTTTGAATTTTATGGCCTTGACTGTATTACTGATTTTCTTAAAAAAAGTTGAGGAAATTACTACTACAGTTGTGATACCGTATTATGATATGGAAGGTAATAAGTTGATAGGACCGATGTCTTTCATTGAGGAATGTCAGTTTAAATCTTGTCGAAATTGCTAATTATGTAAAAAACCTATAGTAAATCCGGTAAGAGACCACTGTCATTTCTCTGGTAACTATCTAGGGACATCTTGCAGAAAATGTAATGTTGCTCGTCGAATTTATCGTCTACTACCTATTGTTTTTCATAATTTACGAGGTTATGACCTCCACCATATTTTAAAACACTGTCTGAATGGCTTTCCATCTTGGGACTTGAACATAATTCCTACCTCAACCGAAAAATTTATTTGTACATATCAATAAATTGGCTGTGAAAACACTAACTTCTCTTCCTTTAACTTCGTCTGTCTTTCAAGGTACTATAGTTGACTGTAAAAGTATTTTTCCGTATGATTTTGCTACCTCATTTGATGTTCTTGTAACTACATATGAACTACCTCCTATTTGGTCTGGTGTTAGCGAAGATAAGTACGCTAAGGCACAACTAATCTGGACGCAGCAAAACTGTATAAATTTGCGTGACTATATGTTAACCTACCTCAAACTCGATATATTCCTACTCGGTGATTACTTTCAACAATTCCGGACCAATGCCATTGCATATGTTGGGCTAAATGTGGAGGTGGCGAAAACTGGATCAAATAGGGAAACGAACCCCGGGAAAATTAAATGAAATAGGATAAAAAATAAATCACTGTTGTGGTTGGCGTAGTCCTTTCTGGTAATTTGGCAATAGCACGATGATAGGTTTCGCGAGTAATCCAAAATCTGGGATCAAGATTTTTTAGATTTTCTGTGTCTTCTTGAAAACTTCTGAGAATCATGAAAATTGACTTAGAAAACGGGAACATGTCCGATTATACAATTTCAATAAGCTGTTATTAATACGATCAGGATAAGTATATTATTTCAAAATCAAAATCCAAATATAGCGATCAAGATTGAAAACGAATTATAATTCTCAAAAAAAACAACTACAATTGTAATATTTTAAAACACCCAGTTTATTCATTTAACTAAAACAAAAGAGATTTAAATCAATTGTGTATAAATTTTAGAAAAGTAATTAAAAACTGGAACAACTAATTGGCAGTAATTAATATAGAATTAATTTTCTAGGTAAGCAATCAAATGTAGGAAAGCGAAAATTATTACTAGAATTTCATGAAATATTCCGGTTTCTTTTCAATGACTTCTCGATGCAATGATTGGAAAAGCGATGTTGGCGAAAGAAGAATCGGGTCTTCTGGAAGTTTATCGGAAAACTCCTGGACGATATCCTGGAGAAACGTTCGAGTAATTCCTGCTCGTCCGACAGCTCGTGCGGATAAATAAATGAATCGATAGTTGTTTTGAAAGATTTTGTTTTACAGTTTCACTACTCCAGCTTGCGTCCAATCACGGCCTAGTATTGGTAGAACATGGCATCGAATTTTCTTTACTCGTCTGAGATTGATCAATAGAGCCTGATTGATAAGTAGCAGTATTAGCTGATCGCACGAATTTTGATTGACTGTTATTGTGTTCTGTTTGGTCCTTAGTCGCTGGTGACCGCGCATTTATATATATAATATAATATCGTATAATATAATATAATATAGTATAATAGGTATATAGATATTGTTAAGGCCGTGTAACGGCTCACTACATCAGCCCCACGGGAAGTCGCGGAGCGCACAGGGACTCAAGAATAGAGATTGATGAAAGATCTACTAGAAACAAGATGTAAGTCGAAAAGTAGTGACAATTTATCAAAGGTAGATAGTGTCTAAAAAGGAAATCGGCGATTGATGAATTAATTGATTATATGGAATAAAGTTAAGTGAATTTCAGCATCAGATGTGTCAAGTTTTCATTGGAATAGACTCTGGCAAGTCTTGGAGGTTTGGAAATGTCTTCCCCAATTTGGCGCACCCAAATCTTATCACTATGTTTCACATTTTTCGCGGTTCGCTGCTTGTCGGGTTTCGAAACAATTGAGCGAAGATTAAGTGGATTTGTTGTTGCTGAATGTGTATTCTCTGTAGCTAAATTTTCATCGCGTTGGTAGTTTGTGATCATGGTACGCGCGATTTCGTTTGAGTCCGTGGCAGGTTCTACTGAAAGGTTTTCGTTCGACGTAGTTGAAATGGGTTCGACTGAGACTTTCTCTAAATCAGAGTGAAGTTTGTCCACGTCCACGTCATCAGAAATCATAAAAGCCGGTTTAAGTCGGCACAAATTTATATTTTTGGGTAACACCGTTAATAACGATGTGAGCATTGTTATCCTTAATGTCGATCAATTTTTAAGGCCCCGAATATCTCGGTTTGAGACCTGAATCCGTAATATTACGAAGATAAACGTGAGTTGCATCCTTGAAGGACTTTGGGACGTACGGTGTATATGAGGAAGCATAAGAAAACTGTGGGTTGCTATCGATCGAAAGAAAATGATCTCTAGCCATATCTAATTCCTCAAAGGTAGGAGCGTTATCAAAATCAACTAATTCGTTAGGTAACGATGTTGAAGAACCGAAAAGTAACTGTGCCGGTGTAGTTCCGGTAGTCCTGGAGGGTGTGTTACGCCAACCAAGAAGGACAAAAGGTAAAGCTTTAGTCCAATTAAGTCTCGATGAAAGTATTCCAAGAGAGGTCTTCAAAGTACGGTGAAATCTTTCGATCATGCCGTTTGTCTGAGGATGGTAAGCAGTTGAACGGAGGTGTTGTATACCGAGCTTTTCAGTTAGCTGTTGAAATAACTGGGATTCAAACTGAGATCCCCTGTCTGTGATTATTGATTTCGGAACACCGTATCTAGAATTCCAATGTTGCAAAATTGAATTTGCTACAATTTCAGCAGAAATGTTTTTCAGAGGAATAACTTCAAACCAACGCGTTTTCCGGTCAATCATAGTTAATAAGTAAGAAAAACCGCGATCAGAAGGCAAGGGGCCGACCAGGTCGATGTGAAGAATTTCGAACCTATTTCCGGTCGGATAGTGAATCATCTGTGGCTTAGTGTGTCTAGTGATCTTGTGTTGTTGACAACCGATGCACTGACTCACCCACAATTTAATATCGTGCCTCATTGCTGGCCAAACCACATGTGAATGCAATAGGTTGAAGGTAGCCGACGAACCTGGATGATGTAAGTCGTGAATGGAGTGGAAAGCTAATTTCCGTAAGGAATCGTGCAAAATCGGTCTTAAAACACCTGATAAAGACGAGTCAAAGTGTACTCCATCCACGATTTCAAGTTTATCGCCAAAAGCAGCTAGATCTTTTGCCGAAGGTGGATTGTCGCGGAGGCACTGTACTGGAAATATCGGATCGTGCAATATAGCGTTGGTGCTGCGGGAAAGACAGTCTGCAATAACGTTTTCTTTGCCGGCAATGTGGCGTATTTCGCAAGAAAATTCTGAAATATAACTGATTTGCCTCTGTTGTCGTGGAGATGGGTCTTTCATTCCAAAAAGATAAGTTAGCGGTTTGTGGTCAGTGTAGATGACAAAAGGACGACCTTCAAGCAAGTGCTTGAAATGTTTGATTGAAAGATATATGCCTAAGAGTTCTCGGTCGAAAGCCGAATATTTCCGTTGAGCGGAAGAAAGTTTCTTTGAGAAAAACTCTAAGGGTTCAGAAATGTCATTATGTAATTGGTGTAATACTGCACCAATAGCAACGTTTGATGCATCAGTGGTCAGACTCCAAGGTAAATCAGCATTGGGAAAATGGAGTGTTTGAATTTTCGAAAGTGCCGACTTAGCGTTTTCAAATGCACTGAGTGTGGTATCGCTCCATGACACTAAAGACTTTTTTGGTTTTGAGACGAGACCTGAAAGAGGTGACAAAATGTCAGAAACTCCTGGAATAAAACGATGACAATAGTTTATCGTTCCCAAAAAACTTCTCAGTTGTGAAACTGTTTTTGGAAGTGGGAATTTGGCTATGGTATCTAGTCTATCCAGAGGAGGTCGGATTCCATCTGCGGAAATTAAATGTCCCAGGAAACGAGTCTCGTGTTGGAAGAAGGTACACTTATCGACGTTTACCTTAAGGTTGTATTGCCGAAGTGCTGTTAAAGTTTTTGTCAGATGGGTTTTATGCGTCTCTAAGTCAGGTGATCCGATTAAAATGTCGTCTATGTATGGAACTGCGAAAGGTAGGTCCATTAAGACTTGATCAATATACCTTTGAAAGGTCTGTGCAGAATTCCGAAGGCCAAATGGCATATGCACGTACTCGAAAAGTCCGATCGGAGTTATTAAGGCTGTTTTTTCTATGTCAGACTCTCGCACGGGTATCTGATGGTACGCCTTCACGAGGTCGATTGTGGAGAAAATCTTTGCCTTTGAAAGACGATGAAGGATATCACTAACAAGCGGCATGCTATAGGAATCATGTACCGTAATAGCATTAAGGTTTCGATAGTCGCCACACGGACGGAAAGTGCCATCTTTTTTTGGGACCAGGTGCAATGGCGATGACCATGGAGATTTAGATCTCCGAATGGTACCCTCATGTAAGAGGTTAGTGAACTCGGAACGTACAAATTCGAGTTTTTCATTCGACAGTGGTCTAATTTTGCATCTAACTGGTAAAGATGAAGTTGTGTCGATCGTGTGGCAGTAAAGCGGCTTCGAAACGTCACTTATTGGCGTGTTAAAACACCTATAAATAATATCTACGGCTATTTTTGGGTGTTCGATTGTTATAACCGTTTTCGACGGAGTAGTATTTATATCGTCCGTTCCTATCCGTTGTGGATCTTCAAAGATGTTTGAGGGAATAGTGCTGCAGTTGAATTGGTTATTTATCCTTAAAGTGCGTCCACGGCAATCTACGAGTAGTTCGTTAGCGCTTAAAAAGTCAGATCCTAATATGGGGATAATAACCTCTGCTATATAAAATTTCCACTCGAATAATTGGTCGGACAGAAATGGCAACGAGAAAGCAATTGTCTTTGAACCTAAAGTCTCAACAACACTACCGTTTGCGGCCTTCAAAGAAATATCGACAGTGTTGAGGTCTGGAAGGTACTCTTTAGGTAAGATCGACAAGCTGGAGCCAGTGTCGACAAGGAATTTTAGTCTGTTGGAAGGAGACGACAATATATTAAAAGCGTTTGACTCTGCTTCTATTAAAAATAAATCTGATTTTGATGAAATTTTGCCTCCCACCTCTGCCGCTAGAAGTGGTGGCATTATAAGTTTTTTTGATTGTTTGCTTTAGGTTTTGTGTAATTGGAGCAGCCTTCGAAGCATTTTAAGGCTTTATCTCCAAACCTGTCGTGGTATATGCACTTGTCCAGTATCTGACAGGATGGTGCTTTATCTCGCCAATTGCAACCTAGATGGCAGAACCGTGCCTTGTTACGAAACTTAAAATGGAAACGGCACAGGTTCCTGGTTGCAGGTGAAGGTGAACGTTGACGAGTATTTTGCACAAAGTGTGATTTTTGGGCATATTGCCTGTCGTCATTTGTCCGCCTGGTGGACATGCTATTCTCAAGCTCACTGATGCGTTTAGTGAGGCCTGTAATAGCGCAAAGTAAGGCTTCTTCGGTCGAAGGTTTTAAAGAAGAAGGAGAAGGTAAAATTTCGGGGTTAGTGCTGCTACTTAACTGCACAGAGCAAGTTGGTTGCGGACCAAGTGGCACGACTTCATTAATCTTGTCGGCCATCTTTGCTAGCTCTTCCACGTCTGCTGTTGACGAAAGCGCTAAAATTTGTTGTGCGTGTGGCGGTAAAGCAGACAGAAAAAATTGCCTCAAGAGTTTTTGATCCGCCGCAGCCTCCGGATGTATTTGCGTTAGTTCCGCCATAGCGTGTTGCAAGAACTGTGATGGTTTTCTGCTGCCCAAAGTTTGCGTCTTAAAGTATTTAGTGAAAACGGCAGCTGTAGGTTCCTTAAAAATATCGAGGATTGCCGTACGCAATTCTTCATATGGGTTTTTTACGCTAGTAGGCGAAGTGCGAAGGATCACGGACGAAAGTTTACTTAATATCGTCGGCGGAATCAACGGCAAGATGCGACAGTATTTGTCTCGTGAACTGGTTACCTCGATTCCCTCGAGTGCTAGTTCGGTAGCTATCAGCCAAGTAAGTGGAGAGTTATTCTCATCCAAAAAATATTGACATAAGTACGTTGATCGCTGGTTGTTGTACCTACGTTTATGTTTTGCCTGTTTGGGGTTGCTGCCTGAGTCATTCTCCGAATCGGAGGAACCGCCAGAAAGTGGCAACAAACAATGAATGACGCTGTATGGTGTCACTCCATAGTCACCCAAGGTACGACTGTCGGAAAGGATGTTGCCGTTATACGACAAGAGAAAACGGCATTTGTGATTAGTCAATGTGCTGTAATTTTTAGAAAGACCTTTAATTGTAGTGTCTGTGTCAACTGAAACGGTTTGTGTCTTATTTGTTCCAGGGTTTTCTATTAATATTTGGAACTTTTTGGGCCCCGGTGCGGCGCTACCCTCTCGTGTGGGCTGATGCTTATTTAAATAATTTATTAAAATTTTATATATGATATCAATAATAATATAAATCAATAATATAGTATAATTTAGAAATAAATGATCAAAAATAAATGATCAAGTTGCCCGTTCCACGGAGATTTTGAATGTGTTTAAGTAATTGAAGGATGAAGGTTGGGAGTCTTGTTTGTGGTATAATTATGTTTGTGTTTTGTAAACTATGTAATTTTTTTAAATTTGTTAATTTTATGTTGAATGTTAAATGTTATTAAATTAAAATTTAATTTTAAAATAATATGTATGTGGGTTATGTAAAATATGGTTTGGTTTTTTAAAATGTATTTTTTGAAATATTTTTTTTAAAATATTTTTTTTAAAATTTTTGATACAGTTTGGAGATGATTATTATTAGTTAATTTGTTTAGATATTGCATATTTTATGTCTTATTATTGATTATCCAGATTGCGGCCTGACGAAGATTGTTGTACAATTGAAATATATCGCGTTTATGTTGAATTTATTGAGTTGGCGTTTCTCTATTATTAAATCATTGCCACGTTTTTTTGATTATTTATAGTATAATTTAATAATAATATAATAATATAATTTAGAGGTAATCGATCTAAGGTACCTGGCGGTGCTGACACGGGCATTGCTTGATTGAGTCTCGATTCGCTGGGAGACGGTTTATTATCGTGAATAAATGGCTGTCCCGGTGCACGAGAGTTTAATGTGAAAAAATCATTATTCTGTTGCATTAAGAATTCATTTGGATTTGGTCGAAGCATGATGCGTTGTGGGGCTGTGTATAAGACATCACTCGTTAGCAATTTGTTATTTGGTATATAATAATTGATCGGAGTCATTTTTTTACGATTTTCAACCACAATCATCTCAGCCGATGCTTGCCGGGAAACATTAATCGAATCAAAATCTATATCGGCTGTATCTTTATATTTCTGATCGTAATGTGAATTCGGTTTCTCCGAGCCAAATATGCGATTTATATCCATTTCGTTTCGATCCTGATACTGACCGTAGTTAAGTACACCGTTGTTGTTTGCCTGTTGATTGATGTTGTGATCGTATGACTGATTATTATTGTTGTTATTCTTGATTGCGGCGTGGTTTTGAGAATTTAACTGGCAGAAACTTTCCAGCAGAGAATTCGACGAACCAACTGAATTCAAACTGTTCATAAATGATTTCTGATCTGAAAGCCGTGACAGGGGAGATGTAGAATTCAGTGTACTGTGGAATTCAGTAATATCATTACCAGCTGAGCTATTGAAAGCACTGAATAGGGGAAATTCGGATTTAGTATCCGATGATTCAGATTGTAATTGAAAACTTTTACTGATAAATTTGAAAGACGATTTATTTATCGGGTCAGCAATTTGAAATTGACCATTTGGAATATGATTATTATCTGTGATATTTGCAGGGGTCGAAATGGAATCACATAGAACGACTACGGGATCCAAAGAATCACGATCTGGAATTGTCTGAATTAATTCGATATACTGTTCTCGATTCGATGACAAACAACAGGAATGAGCAATTATCAAATGATCTATCAGCCTATCAATATCATGGGATATAAGATTAAATTTTGATGAAAGTTTTAATTCAGAAAATATTTTGGAAAGCATATGGAACATATTTTGACGTAATTCCGCTGTTCGTTTATGAGAAACTAACATAGATTGTATTTCCTGTAATCTGGATTTAGCAATGATATTAGCCGCTAAATAAGCTTCTAAATGTTCAAATCTTGAACATTGTTCTGGCACTTCTGACACCAATGTTGTGGTTGGCGTAGTCCTTTCTGGTAATTTGGCAATAGCACGATGATAGGTTTCGCGAGTAATCCAAAATCTGGGATCAAGATTTTTTAGATTTTCTGTGTCTTCTTGAAAACTTCTGAGAATCATGAAAATTGACTTAGAAAACGGGAACATGTCCGATTATACAATTTCAATAAGCTGTTATTAATACGATCAGGATAAGTATATTATTTCAAAATCAAAATCCAAATATAGCGATCAAGATTGAAAACGAATTATAATTCTCAAAAAAAACAACTACAATTGTAATATTTTAAAACACCCAGTTTATTCATTTAACTAAAACAAAAGAGATTTAAATCAATTGTGTATAAATTTTAGAAAAGTAATTAAAAACTGGAACAACTAATTGGCAGTAATTAATATAGAATTAATTTTCTAGGTAAGCAATCAAATGTAGGAAAGCGAAAATTATTACTAGAATTTCATGAAATATTCCGGTTTCTTTTCAATGACTTCTCGATGCAATGATTGGAAAAGCGATGTTGGCGAAAGAAGAATCGGGTCTTCTGGAAGTTTATCGGAAAACTCCTGGACGATATCCTGGAGAAACGTTCGAGTAATTCCTGCTCGTCCGACAGCTCGTGCGGATAAATAAATGAATCGATAGTTGTTTTGAAAGATTTTGTTTTACAGTTTCACTACTCCAGCTTGCGTCCAATCACGGCCTAGTATTGGTAGAACATGGCATCGAATTTTCTTTACTCGTCTGAGATTGATCAATAGAGCCTGATTGATAAGTAGCAGTATTAGCTGATCGCACTAATTTTGATTGACTGTTATTGTGTTCTGTTTGGTCCTTAGTCGCTGGTGACCGCGCATTTATATATATAATATAATATCGTATAATATAATATAATATAGTATATAGATATTGTTAAGGCCGTGTAACGGCTCACTACAATCACCACCAAATCACGGTAGTAAATAGGGAGAAACAATAAAATATCAATAAAAGAATAAGCAACCAAATAAATAAAACCCCTAAAAGTTGAAAATAAGGCAAAAGGGAAACGATCTAAAATATACAACGGATAAAGTAGAAATAGAATAAGCAAAAGTGAGAGAAAATAAATGAGAAATTAAAGAAATAAATAAAAAAAAACAAAATCATCATTAAGTCTAATTAAAACAAAAAATTGTATTACGATAAAGTAGCAGTGAACCCGCAGAAAAATTAGGAGAAAAATAGTAAGAATAAGAAAAATAAATAAAATAATAATAAGAAATAAGTCAAGTCATTAAAATTTAATATATTTTGATAAAAACATAAAAATAATAATAAATAGTAAAATTACGTCCTGATTGGACGAAAAATACTATATATGCAACGTGGAAAATTAGACAACTACCACTTTAATTTTCACGATTGCAGGTAAAACTTTAGTTAAGACAACTACCTCTTTAATTTTCATGATTGCAGATTGCAGATTTCAGATCACAGGACTAGAGACTGCTTTTCAAAACTACAGACTTCAGAGCCTTTAATTTCAGTTTAGCGATTTCAACTAAGAGATAATTAACGACCAGTGACAGATTCATTTCAAATTCCAAACCAGACCGATTTTATCCAGTTTTCAAAACTTAAGGTATGGCTCGATGGTTACTTATGGATGGTTATTATTTTAATTATTGTAAATACGAAATAATTTCATGAAATAAAATTATTAAACCAAGAACAGCCTTTCTTCATGGTGCTGGCAACTGTATCATCTGGAGGTTCCAAGTATGATGTGGACGAACAGAGGTATGACACGGTGGGGAGCCTGCCACGAGGAATTTTTATAGAATGCATCCAGAAGATGTCGAAAAATTATTAGATCCTTGGATGATACAGGGCTGCTTCAGATGATACAGAATTATTGTATATTGATATAAATAATCTGTATGGTTGGGCTCTTAGCCAAAGTCTTCCCTATGGTGATTTTACTTGGGTGTATGATGGCATGAATGAAGTTTTGGATGAGTGTGTGAATGTTGCGGATATCGAAACACTTCCATATGGATATACTATGGAAGTTGATATCGAGATTCCGATTGATTTCCATGATTTTTTAAATGACTTTCCGATTGGACCGGAAAAGATGTGCCCACCTAACTCAAAAGTTGAGAAGCTGATGCTCACGCATTATCCAAAGAAGAACTATGTTCTTCATTGGAGGCTTCTCAGGCTTATAAATAAGGAACAAATAATGATATGGCTACAAGGCAGATATAGAATAGAAACCTTCTCGAATTCGACATATACAACATGTAATAAACTGTTTTCTGACTTCATTCAGTAGATTATGTATTGTAATACCAAGTTTATATGCATTAAGAAGGAAGGTTTCAATAAGCTCACGATATTTCCGGAACCTGAAATCCATACATATCCAGAAAACCTTAACCACTTAATCTACGTGCCCGTGACATATACGGGCGAATCTTACTGGCAATTTTGTACGCGCCCGTGACATAGACGGGCGAACATTATATTTACTTATGATATTTACGTATAGCGTGTTTATAACGTGTTGTTTGAATTGTTTAATTATTTTGAACATATTATATATATATATATATATATATATATATATATATATATATATATATATATATATATATATATATATATATATATATATATATATATATATATATATATATATATATATATATATATATATATATATATATATGTTTCATAATAATAATAATAATAATAATAGTAATAATACCATTGCAAGTTGTTGAGTTTTAGTAGTACCTTTGCGACCATTACCCATAGGGGGACAAAATATTTTGTCGGATAAACTCGGAGTATACATATTAATAAAAATAATAATAATAAGATTAATAATAATAATAATACTACTAATAATAATATTTTTACTTTATTAAAAAAAAATTTGCGCGCACGGATTCCCCTTTGAATTACCTTTAAAATGACCCCTTGATCAATAAAATCCAAGCAAAGGTACTCTCAAAATATTAATTTAAAGAAAATACACACACGCAATCTTTAATTAAACTATATAGCCGCCATCTTTTGGTTGATTCCTCTCAATCATCCACACACATCATTCCAGACACTCGATTGGTTCTCTATCTTTTTATATATTCCATATTGTGTTGCATTAATTTACAGATAATGGATATTAAAAATTTTTATTTTCATCTATTATTTACCTATCTGTTTTGAGGAAAATTCTCAAATGATTTGTATAAACTTCGTAATGCAGACTCAACGATTCTGGATTGTTGGAATTAATTTAACTGAACTGGTTGTATACTTTCATTTTTTATTTTAATAAATATTTTAGGAAGAATTGCATGAATTTAAATCTTGAGAAAATTAGATAAAACGTCTTTCCATTTTGTAAATATGCAAACTTAATTTGTTTCGGAACTATAAACTAAAGAATTTGCACGACCGATTCTCTGTTAGTTGTATATTATGATATAGTAAGGTTTGTTTATATATTTATTTTAATTTATATGGTTATCGTGTTTTTCTTTTTGTCAAAGTTTAACGATTTTTTTGCACTAAAGCAGTGTTTCCCAATGTGGGGCGTTGGAAATTTTCAGAGGGCAATGGAAAAAAGGACTTTTCCAGTCTAAATTTAACCATACAGTCGAATCTATAGGAAACGTCCATTATGAATACAAATAAATTTTTACCTCTCATCATCCAAAGTTTTTCGCTGGAATGCATTCGGAAAACTAGGATTTGCATATTTATCAGTTGCTTGTATCGTTCTGTCAATGTGCGTTACCGTTAATTTGAAATAAAAGTAGTGCTATGCTAATAAAAGCAGTGATGTGCTTAATTGAAATAAAAGCAGTTGTGCGAATTTATCGTTGTTTTAATATAATTGGTAAGTTTAATTAATTCTATAGAATTTAGATGCCTCAGAAAAATAAAGAAATATATATTTTTAATTTACTATTTGATTTTAAAATTCATTTTTAGCCCACGAGTAGTGCAAGCAAGAAAGAAATTCGGCAGTACTCGGAATAGTATTTAAAATTTTGTTTCATACCTGCTGTCCATGATACACAGTTACCTTTTTGTCTATTATGTCAACAATGCCAATCAATGAAACCAGGTCGGCTTGAAGCACATTTGAAGGTAAAACATAAAGATCAAATTAATTCAAATTTGAATTATTTTCAAATTTTAAAGAAAAATTATAAAAAAAGAGCAACTTTAAAGTCTCTCTTTACTGCTCATCATGTTAATATTAATCGTACTCTTGAGGCTAACTATCAAATTTCTTTACTCATCGCTAAATCTGGGAAAAATTATACAATAGGAAAGCAATTAATCAAGCATTTGTTAAAACTGTTTTGGGAAAAGATGACCAAGACGTGAAAACCATGCCACCAAGTAACAATACTGTCAGCAGAAAAATCAACGAAATGAGTAAAGATGTTGAAATAAAACTTATCGAAAAATTAAAAACAAGACCTTTTTCGGTGCAAATGGACGAATCAACATTGAGAGACAGCGAAGCAGTATTACTTACATATGTAAGATACATTGATAATAATGATTTTGCTGAAATGTTATTTTGCAAATCATTAAAAAGCAGCACTACCGCTAAAGATATATATAGTACTCTAAAAAGTTACTTATGTGAAAATAAAATACCGATGAAAAATATAACGTCCTGTGCTGCTCCGAATATGATGGGCAAAAAAATTAAGATAACAGTTAAGGAACTTTAGCGGTCGGAAGGATATATCTGCCACCAGCTTCAGGTTAGATATCATTTCATTTTTTTGATTAATCATTTCTATTTTAGAAATCCTATTTCCCGGATTTTTTTTATTACTTTCATGTTTCTCTGATAAATCTTTTGATGAAATCTTGCTAAAATTTCGGATTGTATACTAATTTAAGTAATTTATTGATTATTTAAGCAAACATTTTTAGATTGCTTTTTGGTCTCAATTTAATGGATAATTTTAATGAATTGTTCGACGATTAATCAAATGTTATATTGCGTACATTTTTCGTTCAATATTTTCAATTCTTTTCTATTTTTAATGTTTTTAAATAAAATGTTACTTTATTCATTTTTTTATTAACCTTAATGAATATATAATATATATAAATAATGTTATTGTTTTATAAAAAGATAGTTTGACTTAAAAATTCAGTAACTTTGAATTGGTTTACATCTTGTCTGGTTTGTAGCGTTTCCCTTTTTCTTTTGAATTTATGAATGATTTATAAAAATAACAAAACTTTTATAGAGTTATACAATTTATTATACAGTTATAAAAAAACTGTAATAGTTCATAAGAATGATGATAATTTTGGTGCCGTAAATTACGGGCCGTAATTTTATTTATTTATAGTTTAAGTTTCTAATTTTCCACTCCTTTCACTGGTTACGCCAGGGTGCAAGCTGGAGGAGTGGTTCTTCTTTGGCGTCTCAACCCTCGAAGTTTGGTATTCCCAAGAACTCAATTGATTCTCATGGCAACCATGATAATAATAATTATTAATAATACTAATAACAATAAATATTTATTATAATTCATAATAATTTATAATAATAACATTACCAACAATAATTGGCATCATAATACCATAAAAACTAGCCATATCTGGGGTAACTCAGTATTTTATTCATTTCATCATTTTTTTTGGGATTGGACGCCAAATATCAGAGACAAAGACAATTTTTATTAATTAAGATATATGTTTCAATAATTTACTAGTAATACATTTTACTATTAAATTCGCATGATTTAAAAATTGAAGTTATCAACAAGGTTGAGTACCCGAGGGGCATTTCCTTGGCGAATCACAGTATAAATAATAAATGTTAATAAAAATTTATTTACCTATTTATTTTTAATAATTTTGGTTTTCTTTTTCTTGAAATTTTACTGATTTTATTTTTTGTGTCTCTCTAGCAGTTAAAAATTTTTATGTTATATTTTTTTCTCTTTTCCCGTTTTAAGTCACTCATATTTATCTTTAATTGAAAGGTGTGAATTTCAAAATAAACATAAAATAAAATAATACAGTACTATTATATATCATAATTTTTTTTGTTGATAAATAAATCAATGAAATTATAATTTTCTAGAAGATTTGTCCATATATTTTGTTTTAATTATTGAATCCTTAATCTAATAATTTTAGTTTTATTATGTCTTTGTTAAATAACTCAACTTTAGCGTCAAAATGTGTTTTTAAAATATCGCAACGTAATGTATTTATTTTTTCCTACCCCTTCCTTGATTTTGATTGGTCAGAATTTGCTCGTGTTTATTATCTTCAGTCTATAAACAATAATCTATTATTAGTCACATTTAACAAATAGCTAACCTTTAAAAATGAATTCTTTAATAAATGTCAGAAATGTTAGGAAAAATTTAGAAAGTTGGTACCGTAAATAATCGCGTATTAGCCGAGAAATTTATTCCAGAAAATTACCCTTAGAATGGTACATCAGCTAATGTGCGGACGACAGGAAACATTTAAAAATAAATAACATTTAACGACCGTCAAAATTCATTGTTTTTGTTTTTAGAATAAAGTTATTGCACATGTCAACAATCCGGTTACTATTTTCACGGATGACACGAGAAACCGGATTGATCAGTTGATAATAATGATAATATTACTGCTTTGGTTGTCGATTTTCATTGTCGATTTTCTATATATAAACCACCATTTAGAATTGTCCATTTATTATTAAGAATATTTCTTCTAAAAATGAGCCAGCTAAAGCGTAAGCGAACTGCATATGATGCAGCATTTAAATTAAATGTGATATAACGAGAAGAGGCTAGTAATAACTCTAGCTAGTAGGGAATTTAATGTCCACAAAAAAAGTTTGTGAATGGCGAAAAACAAGGCTGTAGTAGACCTCAATTCGTGGATGTTGGAATGTCGACAGAATGACTACGTTGTTACTAGAACAGCGATACGCTTAAGTTCACTCGCAATTATTAAAGAAGAAAAATATAAGACAAAAGATACTCCATCATTTGTTGCGTCATCTGTTTGGTGCTCAAAGTTTCTGAATCGGTTTGGTTTATGTTTGCGTCAAAGAACTAAAATTGCATAGAAACTGCCAAAAGACTTGGACGAAAAGGTTCATTTCAGAAATATTTAATAAAACAACGCAAGCAGCACAATTATGCATTAAGTGACATAAGTTTGACCTTCCTGGCAATGGCACTGTAGCTGGCATTGGGAATACAAAGCAGGTGTCATGCGAACAGGACACGAAAAAACGTACTTCACAGTCGTTCTCTCTTGCTTAGTCGACGGCACAAAGCTTCGTCCAGTTATAATTTTCATACGGAATGCTAAATTTCCTTCGACGGTCATTGTTCATGCACACATCAAAAGATGGATGGATCAAGTGGGCACAAAACAGTGACTGACTAAGGTGTAAAATGCGCGACCAGGTGCAGCACTGAAAAAAAGCCATCAGTTCTTGTCTGGAATATGTTCGGTGGACATGTAACGGATGATGTCAAAGAAGCTAAATCTGGCAAAACAACTTTAGCTGTGATTCCTGGTGGTTTATCGTCACCATTGCAACTATTGAATGCATGCCTCAACAAGTCGTTTAAAGATCGTATAAGAAAGATGTGCCAAGAATGTATGTGCTCTGGCGAAGTACGGTTTACAAAAGGAGGAACCCTAATGAAGTCACACATTGAACTAGTGGCAAAATGTGTCAAAGAGGCCTGGGATTCCATTCCGGCGGATATGGTAATTCCATCCTTTTTAAAATGTGACATAAGCAACTGGATGATGCATTAGAGAATAGTTATGATAGTGATGAAACCGAGTGTGAAAGCATTGACAATGATATCTATGCTGATGACGTCACAGAAGCAGATTTTCGTGTGTTATTTAGTGAAAGTAGGGCCTGCAGTAACGGTATTCCGAAGCTATTTTTTAAAGCCGAAATACCGGTATTTCGCTATTTATATGTCATATTTTTCCATTTGAAATTTAATTAAATTATACATATTACTTTAGCTTATATATAAATCTTATAAAAATCAAGTCAACTTCAATAAACTTTTTTGCCAAAGTTACAAATACTTAATTTCTGAAAAGATTACATTTATTTAAATTACAAATTAAAGTCTGCTTGTATTTTGTTGTCTTATCTAGTTAGTGTTTAGTTTTATTGTTCTGTTTCTATTATAATGAAATTCGCGTTTTTAAACATATATAGCACAAACCACAAAATATTATTTCATATTTATTCATCTTGTTGATTTTGAATGTAATCATATTATATACTTAAAATGTAATACATATAAAATTAGAGGTAAGTTATTATGGAAATATTTGTGGTTTTTAATAATTGAGATATATTTTTTATTTCATTAGTCTTTTAAAATGTAATTTGAACCAGTTCAGACAAAACTTCTGTTAGGCATTATTTTTTGATGGATAAATTAAGAAATTTGGCGAAATGTACCTAATGCGAAAATAAAATGAAAACGATAATCTTCGTGTAGTATTATTGGTCTACTATTTATTGGTCTACTATTTATTTTTATTACTTCGATAGAACTGAGAAAATCGTTATTGGCTAGATAATTTTACATTCCAAAATCTGCGAATACAATTCGAAATATTGTTTTAAAATGCTGTTTAGGTATTCGCGAGATGGTGAAAGATTTTTCAGATCTGAAAAAACAAGGAAAGTTCACCCTAACATTTGATGAGTGATTCTGGTAAATATAGACGATATTTGAATTTGCATATTCAAAACAAATTTTGGAACTTAGGATCAATTCGTATTGTCGGGACATTTCCAGCTGAAAGTTGTGTGGAAGTTATTACAAAAAAATTAGAAAAATATAAACTATCTTTTGGTGAAGGCATTGTATGTATAACAACGGCTGGCGCTCTGTAATGAAAAAAATAGGACGGATAGTAAAATGCAACCAGCTGCTTTGTTATGCTCATGGTATTCAATTGGCAGTACCAGACGTGTTGTACTGCAAGAATAATTATAAACAAAATACGAAAAATTTGGAATATGACAGAGAAAGAAATAAATAGCGATAGTGATGTGGAATCGGATACTGAGGAAAATGATGTTGATGGATTTAAGATTTCTGACAGTTATGATAATGCTATGGACTCGAAAGCAGAAATACGCCCACTTATAAATAAAGTAAGAAAAGTAGTGAATATTTTTAGACGTTCTCCAACAAAAAATGACGATATACCTCAAAAATACACTTTGCTTTTTACGAAGTTATTTCCTCTAAGCAAAATTGATTTTTTTTACATATTATTGTTATATTTTTATTTTTTCGCCAATAAATTATATTATAATTTTTATTTGTTTTTGCAATAATTAAAAAAAAATATCATTTTATACAATTTCTTTTTAATTTTTAAATAAATCGCCAATACCGGTATAAAACCGGTATTTATTTAAATAAAATACCGAAAACCGGTATTGATTATTGTCTCCGGTATTGCAGGCCCTAGGTGAAAATGGTGATGACGAACAAGACTTTGATGGATTTGAATGAATTGTCTACTATATTATAATAAATTATTTAATTTTAAATTACATTACATTTACCGATGGGCGGTTTTACTAGTAGGCAAACCTAGGCGTGTCTAGGGGTGTCAACCGAAAAAGGGCACTTGCGATATGATTTTCTTTGTAATTTTTTTTCAAAATTTTTATATATTTATTGATAATTATAATTAAATTATGTAATAGAAAATAAGAATTAAATAAGATATACATTAATATATACATTAATATTATTTATAAGTAGTACTTTGTTTTTGTTTTACTGACGGTTTTAACTGATGGATTTTCAAATTTGTTGTATGTAAAATAAAAAGATTATAGAAGATAAAATTTTTAAAAATTTGAATTCAAGTTAAATTTGTTATATTTTTTTAGTACAGAATATTTTATAGTGCTATTAGGTGATTTATATAAATTTTTTATAAAAAAGTTAATTTCGTGGTAAGCGATTTTTACATATTTAAAATATTTTTTTTATAGAGGTATGGTTTTAAAATTTAGGTAAAATAAATTAAATGGAAGGGCGTAAAAAATAGTGGTTATCAAAGTAGAAAATTGGCAAAAGAAAAACAAAGAAAGTTCGATAAAATCATTGAAAAAACAACTAAACTAGATGGATTTTTAATTAAAAAACCCGAAACCGTAGTTCAAGAACAGGTAAGCAATTGTGTTTCGATTGTGGAAATACATAACGAAATGTCACTTGATTTTCAAACATGATTTAGAACCAAATAAACACTCTAACACAAATAATTTAGAACAAAACACTGACACATTTGCTAATTGTTCAAGAATGGTAAATCTGTCCGAAAATCCCACAAACATTCAAATAAACTTTGATCCTGCTACATGGAAACGGTGTGATGGCTCTACTATTACATTTATGTAATAAAAATAATTTTATTAGTCAAAACATCCTTACAGATTTCTCGTCAACAATGAAGGTTTATACCGACAAAAGAGCAAGATATTTAAATGTAAGTGTTTTTAGAAGAAAATTGCAAAATGGTAAATTTATACGTCAACATTATCGAGTATATTCTGAAAGTAACAAATCAATTTATTGTGGTCCTTGTCGATTGTTAGGAGGTGGTGGATCAACACTGGCAACAACAGGTTATTCTGATTGGGAAAATATAACAGAATGTTTATCTCAGCACGAAAATACATCACAACACAGGTAGTTAGAAACAGTTCTAAAGCAGCGATTATTAGGAGACTGCGTCAAATGTGAATTCAGGGAACTATTAAATTCAAAAACTCTAAAGGAAAAAAATTATTGGATTCAGGTAATCAAACGGGTTGTGTGTATTATACGAAAACTTGCTAACCTAACATTGTATTTAAGATGGAAAACTCAAATAATTGGAAACATCAATAATGGCAATTTTTTAATGGCCGTGGAATTAGTTGCCAAATTTGATCCGTTTTTCTCTGCGCATATTGAATCTGGAAATCCATGAAAAGGAGGTACATCATATTTATCGTCAATAGTTTTCGAAGAAATTGTAATATTGATAACCGAAAAAGTAAAACAACAAATATTTAAGGAATTAAGAGAAGCAAAATATTATTCAATTAGTGTTGACTCCACTCCTGACATATCACATACTAGGGCTTGCAATACCGATTAACCGATTTACCGGTTAACCGGTAAATTGCTAAAAAATTCATTACCGAAAAACCGGTAAATTCATTATTTTTTACCGGTTTTTTCGGTAAAAATTTAAACTTTATATTATACAATATTTATCGTTTTGTTCCGTTCCGTGCATACTATTTTATAAATAGTTGAATTTAATATTTAAAATTAATAATTATACTATAATAAAGAAATTCGACTTTATTTATAAAGTAGTATGTACGGAACAAAACGAAAAATATTGTAAAATATAAAAAGTTTCACACTTCTGTTCAGTGGTCACAAGTCACACTCGCACCTACGTAAATATAAAACAAATTTTTGTTTCTTGTTGTGTATGCAAATGCGTGAAATATTCATGCTTAATATTCTATTATTCTATCATATATAATATATTATATATGTTAAGTGCTCGCTCAAACCGAAGTAGAAATTTTTTATTTGTTTGTAATATTCAAGTTATATACTGACAGAAACGAATGTTTTTCGTGGAATTTCAAAATATTGAACAATTTTAACTGTTAAAATTGAAATACATAAATTGTTGCAGTATATAATTTATAATAAATATATCAATTTTTTTTTTAATATAATAGAACGTCTCATAAAATTTAATAAAGGTAAGGTAATGCAAAAAATACTAATTTATTCGTTATTTAAAACCAAAAAATATTTTAGCCATCATGCGTACAAATTTAATATGGACCTATTTCAAAGAAACAAATAAGAATGAAGCCGTCTGCAATAGTTGTGCGAAACCGATTAAATGTGTTGGTGGTAGCACTAGCGGTTTGCATGCCAATCTTAAATCTCAGCATAAAATTAATCTATTGAAGAGAAAAGATGACGAGAGTGATATGGCATCATCTAGTCAAATTACAAACAAAGTCATCGCTAGCACTACAAACAATAATATATCAAATTTCTTTATAAAAAGGTTGATGATTCACTTCCAGCTGTTCTCGCGCGTTTGACAGCAAAAGATAATATACCGTTTTATAGAGTTGCCACATCCTACGATATCCGAGTACTAAATAAAGCTAAATATAATAAAGAAGTACCAAGATCTTCCCATACGATCAAAAAAATTGTAATGGACTATGGGGATAAAATTCGCAAACAAGTGGTTGAAGATTTATCCAACCGAAAAGCTAATAATAGTGTATTCAGTTTGACGTTTGACGAGTGGACGTCTGTTAAGAATCGACGATATATGAACATAAACGTTCATGGAAATGACCGCTTTTGGAACTTGGGTCTTGTGAGAGTACATGGTTCGATGCCAGCTGATAAATGTATAACGCTGTTTCAAAATAAGTTAAATGAGTTCAAACTAACTTTAGACAACATTTTTTCAATAACAACTGATGGTGCTTCGGTGATGAAGAAAGTAGGTTCGTTGATTAATGCTAATCATCAATTGTGTTTAGCACACGGCATCCAGCTAGCCGTCATTAATGTTTTATATCGTAAAAAAGACATGAGCGATATTCATATAGAGGAAGTAAGTATTGTGGATGAAACAGAAACCGATTTAGAAAGTGAAGAAGGCATTTCCGAAGAAGATGAAGTGGGCTTTGAAGTAATTAATACGGTACCCACTTGTATTGATGTTCAACATGAAGAAATAAGTCCTCTAATAACAAAAATTAGAAAAGTTGTTGTATTGTTTCGCAGATCCCCTACAAAGAACGACAATTTACAGAAGCATATTAAGGAAGAATTTAACAAAGAGCCATTCCTTGATCATAGACTCAAAAACCAGATGGAATAGTCTTTGTGCAATGCTAGAGAGATTCTGCGAAGTTGAAAGTGCAATAAGAAAAAGTTTAATCGACATTAAATCCGAGTTAAGTTACAGCGAAAATGAAGTTGTTTTACTTAAAAATATAATTGTATCATTGCAACCAGTAAAACTTGCTGTGGAAGCACTATGTCGAGAAGACGTTAATTTATATGTTTCAGATATAACAATGAAATTTATGTTAGATGAGCTTAGTGTGCAAAACACACTTCTAAGTAAAGAACTTAAAGAATCTCTAATTATACGTATTAAAGAAAGGAGAAACATTTGTGCAGATATTTTGCACTATCTCCATGATCCAAATGTAATTAATGTAAGAATAAGAAATGACGATGATAATTATGAAATATTCTATAAAACAACAAAACCATTGATAATAAAAAAAATCGTTGAATTAATTGAACGGTTTACGTTAAATGAAGAGTCTGAAACTGAAATTTCAGATTCAGAAACATGTACTTCAGATGAGCGTGCAACTCCGTCAACATCAGCATCGCCAGCGTTAACAATGAAAGAAAAGCTGCAACTTACAATTCAGCAGAAGATGAATAAATCGAATTTGGAAAGTACTCGCCCAAAATCACCTAAAGGTAAAGGATTAGCAAACATTATTAAAAAGGAAATGGACTTTTTCCAAGAACAGAACATCCGAGGTAAATATTTAGAGAAAGCATTTCAAATGTTGTTGACTGTTCGACCGACAAGTGTCGAATCGGAGCGCGCGTTTTCAGCAGCCGGTCTGATCTGCACCAAGTTGAGGTCGAGCTTAAATGATAACACGTTAAACACAATGTGTTTTTAAGGCAGTATTTTAATCAAAAACAAGAGTTGAAATGAAGTTTTAATTTTTTTCTAATTTGCGTTTATACTTTTTTTTATATATTATAATGTTATGATTATGAATTAATAAAATAAAAGAATGAATTAATAAAATAACTGACTTGAATTTTATAAAACATATTATAAGTAATTAGTTTGAATAAAATATCAACTAACTAAAATACTCTCAAAATTACCGGTTTACAGGTTTTTTCCACATAAATTACCGAATTACCGGTAATTGAAAAAGTCGGTAAATTTGCAAGCCCTATCACATACTGATCAACTTGCTTTTATTATTCGATATGTAAAAAATGGAGCCCCCGATGAACATTTTTTGAAGTTTTTGGAAAATGTAGGGCATAAAGCTGAAGATATGGAGAAAGAAATTATACAATTTTTAAATGAAAATAAAATTGAAATAAAAAATTTGAGAGCAATCATATGATAATGCTAGAAACATGCCTGGAATTTATTCAGGACTTCAAGCAAGAATTAAGAAAATCAATGAATTAGCTCATGTTATTTCTTTTGCAGCACACTCAATGAACTTGGTTGGAAAATTTGCGGCAGATTATTGCCGAGATGCAGCGTCCTTTTTCAATTTTTTACAAGAATTATTTAATTTCTTCAACAAGTCGTTGGTTAGTGTTAACCACTACTTTAAAAGGGCGAACCATAAAAAATCTTTCCGAAACAAGATGGTCTTGTCGGTATGATGCATGTAAAGCTCTGTATGAAAACTGGGTGGAAATATCTAAAGCTTTAAAAAAATATCACAAGATGAAACAGTATCTTCTCAAGTGAGAAGCCAAGCTCAAAATATTAACAAACAGATGAATGGTCTCGAATGTGCTTTTATGATGACATTTTGGAAATCCATTTTAGAACGTTTTAATGCTACTAGTTTAAAGTTACAATCCATTGAAAAATTCGTAAAATTCAATGTCAAATTTATATGTATCTAAAGCCAGAGAAATATCTTTTGTTAAAGAATTTGAAAGAAAACGGAAAATGTTTCATGATGAAACAATTGAAGAATCGGAATTACATAGCAATCAGAATTTTAAAACCAAAACATTTAATGTTATAATTTCATGTTTTAGTGATGAACTGAAAGAGGCTTGAAGCATATGAATTAATTTACAAAAATTTTGAATTTTTAAACAATTTAACGAAATATCAACCTAAATTAATATTAGAAAATGCAGAAAATTTATACCAGATATACAAGAACGATTTAGATGAATGTTTTATGGAAGAATGTGTGACTTTGGTTCATATTTGAAAGCTAATGAAATTTCTGAAAATTCGATATTAGAGCTCAGTAAATTAATATATAGCAAAAAATTAGAAACTGTTTATCCAAATATAAATATAATCTTAAGAATATTTTTGTGCACGCATTTAAGTAACTATTCTGTGGAAGGCAGTTTTTTGTTATTGAAAAGATTGAAAACCTATTTAAGATCTACAATAAAGGAACAACGCTTAAACGCATTAGATTATCAGTATATATAGATATTATCAATAGAAACAGATTTTACATCAAATATAGATTATTCTGATATAATTGATGATTTTGCTGACAAAAAATCAAGGCGAAAATTTTAATGTGTTAAAAGGAAGTATGAAAAGCAAAATTTTGCTTAATTAAACCGTACTCCACTGACTTTTTTAGTTCTTATTAAATCAATAAATTAACAAAAACAACAGATAATTAGTTTTAATTGTATATTTTTGTACTCTAATATTTAATACGAATAATGGGGCGCCTTATTATATATTACCTAAGGGCACCAAAGATACAAATGCGGCAATGCATTTACCATATTCTATTTGCAGTTCGTCAATTTATGATCTTTGGTAACTCATTTATAAATAAACACGCAAGCAATAAATGTATTTTTTTATATAAAAAATTATAAATATCAATAAAACAGTAATGAACAACATTAAAATTGGGTTTTTTTAATATTGTGATTAACGTAAAACCAAAATTTTCATCTAACTCAAATTTAATCCAACTTCTAATTTTTACTGGTCGGCTTATACGTATGATATAGACGTTTTTACGATATATTGATGCTATTAATTTGGGTCGGCTAATATGCGATGATATACAGCAAATTTTAATTTATTGATTAATTAATTTATTATTTAATTTAGATAATATTAATGAAAACAATTTGAAATCAAAGATTGAAGGAATTTTGAAAAGAAAAAGTAAATATAATTTTTATTTATTGATTTAATTAATTAATAATTTAGGTAATACGAATAAAGAGAAAATTTGTGTCAGATTTCTTTAATATTATTAATAATAATAATAATATTTTGTGTAATTATTACAATTATATATCGAATTTCTTTTATTTTATGATATTTAAAAAACTTTTGGATAATTTTAATGGTATTTTATAATTAAGGTAATATTTACCGAATTATTGTCAATGTAAAGTCCATGATGACAGCAATTGCCATAAAATAATGACAAAATACTATCGACATGTGAATAAATGAGTCACCTTCTTTATATGTCCCATTTGTAAGAACTCCCAAAATAACTTTTTACTGACTAAAGTTAAATTACCTATAGTCGACTCGGTGTCATATCCTATCATCTAACTCAAATTCTATTTATTCGACCCAATTACTAATATCTATGATTACTTAAATGTCCATTTAATCCAACCACACATACATATTTATTATAATGTTAAATTTACTAAAAATTTCTAGGTTAATTTATTCGTGTAGCATCCTATTTAATAATATGAATTAGTTAATTATTAATTTTTATTAAAATGATAGTTGCCTAACGCTTTCTAATTTATTTAAATTATAAGTTACCGAATTATTAATTCATAAAAAATTTTGATCGGAATTTTCTTAACCGATTTTCTGGTTTATTGCCATTATCAATGAGTAGCTTACTCAGGCTGTTATTTCTATAGGATGGTTGATTATAAGGTAAGTTTGCCTTATCTATTTATCGATGTAACTTTACGCTGTTGTTCAGGTAGATCCCTATCAGACAAACGTTCAATTCGCAGGAATACTATGTGCTAGATTACAAAATCTATCCGACCTCAGCTGTTTGTACTCACGTTGTCGGATAAACGGTATTTCTATTCCGTGTGTTGGTTTGGACCAAGATACTCATGGAATGGTTACACGGCTTATCTCTGCATTATGCCTGTTGGATTTTATTTTTTTAATATATGTATCACCAGATGAATCTCAACAACCGATTGGAATTTTCGCTCTATGGAGGTTTATCGATGTTTTACATTTCTTGTTTTACTTCTCGAGGATTTTCATGAAGATTGAACATTCGAAAATAACTTCAGTTTACGAGATCGATGCTTACGGATATGATAAGACGATAAAGGGAAGACATTCCGAAACTTTCGGTTCCACTAGCACTGGAGGTCTGTTCTTAGTAGTTTCAAAGTCTATATGTCGCCTCAAAAGACTAAAAATTGAATGTGCCGCTGTGGAATAGATAGAAGCTTCCTTATTGAACGAGGTTCACACGGCTGAACCTAACTGGATTTTGTTCAGAGGATCCTGATCATGTGATGTTACTACAGATGAAAAATTTATCTACCTCAGTCTTATGACGCCTCAATCACTGTGCTGCGTGTAAGTCATTTAGATTCAATAATGTTCTCAATTCGATTTCAGATGTCATCTAGATTTACACATGTTCCTTTTATAAAGTTGTTCAATTCGGTGAAATCTACCGGCGACGGACTCGTGAAGAAGCCTTCACATTTCGGCCCGAATGTCCACCGAGCGGCTGAATATCCCACCTACTCACCAGTCGAGCATCCCGAAGGTACCCCGACCTAGATTATATGGTCCTCAACTCCACCTTGACAATGTTACCATTTATAATCCAAATCATATACCATGAATATCATAAAAGTTATTTCATCAGATAGTTAATTTAAATCATATCAATTATTAAATATCATTTAAAGGTATTATTAAATATTGTGATGCATGAAAAGAGAAAGGAATTTACAACTATAAAATTTTAATTGTATTACTACATTTAAAATTGTACATAAAAATTATTCAAACATGAAAATTTTACCGAGTTATCAAACTGTGATTCCAATAAATTGAAGTCCTGGTGTTACTGGATGCTCGAAATCGCGATAAGTAGTTTCAGAATGGTACTGAACGCAGAATGAGTTGTGTTATTTGAAAATTAATCTCCTGAATGATTTAGAAGGTGTTTGACAGAACAGAAGTCCTGAATAGTTTAAAAAAAGAACATTGAAAAAATCGTGTCTGGTAGTGGCTTATAGTTTTTTGGGTAAAGTTTCTGATCAATCACAGTTGGTCTAATTTATTTTAATTGATTATTTCACAATTTTTCGCGTTTGGTTATTTTATTGGTTAGTTTTGGTTCTATTTTTAATTATTTTAATTTAAAGTTTTCTATTTTTAATTTTTAGGTTAGATTTCTTCTCTTAGTTGTTTATTGTTGTTTTGTTATCTGTTTTTATTATTCCTTACATTCCTTTTTCCTTTTTAGATTTACTACTTTGTGGTTAATTCTCATATTTTTATTATTTATTTATTTTCCTAATTCCTTGTTGATTATTATCTTTTTGTAACTCAATTTCTACGTTTCTGCTTCCTATTTTGTATAATGATTTTAATTTGTTAAATTTCTTGTTATTTTATCGATCTCGTTTCATTATTTTATTCCTAATTTTTACTTTTTCTTTATCTTATTTAGGTATTTGCACGATCTCTTCAATGTTTTTAGCTTTTCTTACAGAAAACAAGAGATGTAAAGGAAATTTATTGTACTCATTCAGTGTTCAGCCCAACATACGGTAAATTTTAATTTATTGATTAATTAATTTATATAATATCAATGAAAACAATTTTAAATCGAAGATTGAAGGGAATTTGAAAAGAAAAAGTAAACATAATTTTTATTTATTGATTTAATTAATTAATAATTTAGTTAATACGAATAAAGAGAAAAATTATGTCAATATATCAATAAATCGAAATGAAAATTTACAATGTAAGTATTGATTACTTTTTATGATTTTGTTGGGCTGATTGTCAATAAAAATAAAATAACCAGACCAATAACCGAATAAGAATTAGAGGGAGAGAATTAGCCAAAGAGAAAAAGAAAAATAGACAGAAATAGCGGAAAATTTAATAAAAAATCCAAAACAAGTACCTAAGACGGAAAATAATAGGAAAATATTAAAAATAATAGAAAGAGAGCGAGAAAAATTAAAATATTGATATTAAACCCAAAAATAGTAATAATAATTAAGGAAATACAAATAAGTTAACACTAAATTTTAATTTTTTAATTCAGTGTTAAAAACTTTACGATTTAGATTTCCAACTGCATTCAAGTATTAACAGATCAACTAATTTGCGTTAGATAGGACAAGCATCAGGTCAACCTAGAAGAAATTTAAACAAACCATCGATTCAGCCCACAAATCAATCGAGCTATTACTGCAATGAAGTTTTGAAATTGAATCTGGCCTATTACGAATACTTGGGTAAATTTTAATTTTCTATTGTTATATAATCAGAGTAAATACTTTATTGTCTGTAATATTATAACGTAAAATTAAAAGATTTAAACCACTTCTCTTTTCACTTGATGTATTTTTAATTAATTAATTCTATGAAACAATTAGTAGTAGTTATAAATTTTTCTTTTGATTTTATATATTATATATTTTATGGTTTTATGTTCCAATAAAATTCAATGAGCAACGTGGAGCTGAAATGTTCCCTGCCATGGTGTGAGGGGCCTTCGGGTGCTCAGCCGGTGGGTATGGAACATTTCAGTCACGCAGCTGATTCGGGCCGAAATGTGGGGGCTTCCTCACGGGTCCGTCGCTGAAGATGCGCCTAATCTAATGGGAAATGCTAGGGTGGAGGTAAACTAATGCAGAGTATTGAAAGCGAGATTGTATTATGAGAATTGTAGAAGGCAGAAAGTGTCTCGAGAAGGTCCGCACAGTGATTGAGGGTGTCACACATTTGGAATAGTAGTAATGTCTTAACCGATCTTAGTCCACTTCTACCTTTGGAGAAATTCGTACCAAAATTCGTCATTTCATCTACTTTCCATCATCACACTGGTGGTACCATACGCACACCAAATCTAGTTCCCTTCTGCCTTTTTAATTGTCTGTCCCTCAAAAACTCCATAAAATCGGTCTCACCAGCTTTATTCCTTTCATATGATTAACATAGGTCCATTTATCATCATTCCCCTTACACCATAGGTATTTTGAAGACAAACGCGAAAATCATTAATTACAATTTATTTTTCATGACAACACGGGAAAATTAAAGTTTACTTTTCAAAGACGATCTATCATCGCGCCCCTTACAACACTGAGTATATCGTGAGTTGGAACTGAACAGAGAATAGCCTGTATGAGGTCCCACGAAGAATAAGTTTTCATCTGAATAGTCTAATCAAACTCGATGTCCGCACGGAGAGCAGTAGGCTGCTGAGGTTCGTCGAACTATCTTCTAGTAATCTTTAGGACAGTAATATAATCCCGATAGACACTGTTAATTTCCACGATGTGACGACAACTAATTCCAATAAGAAAATCGCAAAATTGCCGATGAGAAAATATTCCATGAACAACGCATATAGTACGATTAAAAATACATGTGGTATGACAAAAAATATTTTGATAACAATGCACACTTTAGTCTACTAGATGAGATAATAGCACTCATGTCGCATAATAAACGTCAGATATCGTAACAAATCCATGAGAGTTCACACCCGAAACTAACGGGATAAGTACATCCGCAGCTCTCTGGTGGATAAATCTTAAATATCCAGGTAACATTTCCTCGCAGCATGCCAAACTACTATACGGTTATCATCTGATTAACCAGACGTTAGTTTCCACCAACGTGAATTTGCTTGAATGCCACATGCACACCCACAATGATATCATCTATAATATTAACATGTGAAATCCAACAGCTGATTGTCTTTGTGCGTCCGTAAATCGTTATCCGAATCAACAGATGGACTATAATCCGTCAGAAACACAAATAATTTAAGTGTCTTGATAAACATAGTCAACTCAACAATTTTCTTTTTGATTAAAATTGAATTGGGTATTATCAAATGACCCGACGTGAAAATAAATAAGGATTAATTTAAACTTTTCCTTCCACATATCATTCTGGTATTTAATAAACTTTAAGATATATCCATTCCTACTCGGATGGTAGGAATTTTATTAGAAAATTTTATTTAATAGATGAAGTAAATGAACCATAAGGCTACTAATGCTTATTTTTTTTTGGTTATTTGCAGACGCAGTGAATTACGATAATTACTCTCAATTTTCTTTTCTAGCTACCAATTATGAATCCAGTCGCCAAAAATGTCCTCAAACCCTGTTATTCATGCGCAGATAAAAACGTGATCATTAAGGAATTGCAGGCACAGATCGGGCTATATAAACATAAGATTGATGGATTGGAAGGCACATGGTTTAGCCCAGTGCAAATGAAAGAAGTGAGAAAGAAATTATATAGAAGCGAGCACTGCCGAGATAGCCTGATCGCGGAAAGTAGATCGCAGCGCATTCTCATTAAAGAGCAATCAGAAGCCCTTCATAAGGTTTACCTACAGGCAGCCACAACTCGAAAGATAGTGAGTATCCCGATCAACGAAGAGGATAACGTATTTCCTACGCACCATGATCAACCTCTCGACAGGTCGTACGCTTCGACAAAATCGTGCCAAGGGTGTGTGGAGACAGAGCTCTCGCCTAAGTCGGCTGATGTAATCTTTACAGGTACTAGTAAAGTAGGACCCACCCATTGCTTCCACCTCTAAAGCACCTCCTATTACCAGCTCCTCTTCCAAGCCCAAACGACGACAATTATCTCGGGCCGAACGAAAGCGGAAGCAGAAAGAGAGTTGCAGAAAAGGAAAAGAAGCGAATATCGGTTAATACATCAACGGAAGGCAGTGCTGTTCCTATAACTAGTATGAACACCGGAATCCCAGGGCGCATTATCTCTGCAGCCAGCGTCGCATGGGAGGAGAATGCTTCCGAATTTTTTAACTTAGAAGAACTATTGGCGGAAACGGAGTGGGAGAAGTAAACCAGTTTTTCGAGCAAGTTGAGGTTCCAGTCGTAACTTTTGTGATTTTCGATGTGATATTCTGGGTTTCCTTGTAATGTCTGTGTTTTCTCTTGTATATCGATAATTTAATAAATCAGTTGTGTTTAAGTCATTGCGTTTTGCTTTCGGTATTAGTCAACTTTAATTTTTCCTTTTTTCTCTACGAGATGACTTGGTTGACTGACACCTTTGAGTAGCGTATGATTTGCAACGAATACAGAAAAAGATGGAATGTCGAGTGTAGAGGTAGATTAGGAAGACGTAAGACCTTCTATCGGCAGTCAGGGAAGAGGAAGTCGAGGCCTCAGAAAGGAGTAGTCCTAAGGCAGGGGCTCACCTGCTTTCTGGCGTCTCGCCGGCATAATACAGGACCAACATGAAGCGATTCATGGGTATTGTTGGAATACAGATCGTGTGGAGTTCTACTCACGGTTGACGGAAATATGAACTATGTTAATGTAATGGGCTATCATCCTCTAGACGGGACGTAAAAGTTGTATGAGTCAACCGAGTAGCGCCCCAGCATTATAATACTTCCCATTTGCACTAATACAATAACAGTTATCATTTATAATATTCTCATTGGATATGCTACTGTTAGTTTAATAGTTATTAGGAGCTCCACCCCTGCTCACTTCGCTTAGAATGTGGGGTTAATGTTAAAGTAAATATCCAGGTTATTCTTGGACAGGAGTAAGATTCAGTTTATTAATATGTTTACATAACTATGATAAAAAATAATAGCATAAATCGTTTCAATGTAATATACAACGATAAGTACATAAGAAAAAATATATGATAAAATACAAAAAAAATAAAATAAAATAAACTTAAAAAAATTTTAAAAAAATAAAAAATTTAAAAAAAAATTAAAAATAAAAACAAAGTAAAATTCGGATGGAGTGAACCCTTAGCGTTTTTATATATAGAGATTTTGATTGCTATCTACAATTCTCCTATTTTTACTGTTATTTCTAGTTATAGTATTAATATATTTATGATTTTCATTAAGTAAAGATAAAGAAAAATTATCTGTTTCAGGCATTTTGAGCTTTTGTTAGGGCCAACCGGAAATCGGGTTTTCGGAACTATTCACTTCGGCAAATAATACACACGCAAATACCTAAAAATTGATAATTTGGAATTCAATTAATTCCAAAATTATAGTTACAAATTAATTATACAAATAAGTTATTGAACTTTTATTTTCCTACTTAATTAAGTTTTTCTGACTGGAAGTAGCACAAGTATTCTTGTTCACATATTCATTATATAATCAATTATAAATTATAAAATATAACTAAAGATGGACAGAAAAATAGAACATAAAAAATTTAATTATATGAACTGAAGTGAACTTGAAGAGTGTTATTTAGTAATAATTATTTGACATTTTTTTATTACATGTTAAAAAATTGGTATTCGGTTCGTATCCGGATCTGGCAAATAATACATCCAAATACTCGGATTTGGTACCCGGTAAAAAATGTCGACCGGTTGGTCCTTAATGTGGCGAAAGTATTTACGATGTGGATCAGTTAAAAATTAACAGCAGAGTAGCCGCCCATTGAAATCTACAGAACGAGAGCGAAGATCAATTGTAATACATTTAAAAAGAAATCCCATTGACACTGCTAAAGAAATATCTCGAGAGGTAAAAACGAATGAGAAACTCAATTTGGACAGTTCAACGAATTTTAAGAAAGTGGCTTATATGGAAGATTAGGAGCTAAAAACTGCTTTTAAATAAGGTTGAACAAATAGATAGAACAAAAGCATTAACTTATTAAAACGACATTATGTAATTATAATTCCATTTAAATTTAATATTAATAATTTTTATAATTGACTTACTAGAAATTAAAAGTTTGTCCAAATTCATGCAAATTCATTGAAAGTAGTCAATTAAGTAGAATACTGACTGAAAAAATAAAGAGCAAATGATAACGTTTGCTGATTTCGTATTTTGAACACTTGAGGAACACTATAAATAAGGTTAAATAGAAATAAAAATATAAATATACATAAACCATATCTTAAAGTGTATCCTAACATATACATCTTAAAAAAATAGCCTTGATTTAATATATCATTAATTAAACAACTTCTATATTTAATTTTATATAAATGTTATTTAATTTTGGCCGTGATTAAATATTTGATAAAATTGTATAAATGTTTCATAAAATTATTTTTAATTCTGGATAAAAAATATTTTTAGTTAGAAAATTTTGTGTATTTATAATTATAATAAAATTGCATTAGGTGTTCTCCTATTGTAAATAGAAATATATTAATACAGATTTTCATAATTTTATTACAAGGTTTTGCGAAATCTTTCATAGACTTTGTCAAAAAGATTAATAACTTTGTTAAAATGTTTAATGATTTTATCAAAAAGATTTTATCATAACAAATTAAAATAATATCAATCAATTAAAATTTAAAGGTTTATGGAAAAAAAATCTACCGAAAATACCAATAACGAAAATAATACTTCTATCACAAATTCTGAAGCACACTCACAGCAACACAATACTGAAACAAGACGTAGAAAAAATGTTGACAATTCAATAACAGCATTGGTTTGTCAAAAATTTGACACTGGACAACGTACATTAATTATCTAAATTTATGATGACAAGAATGTAGATGATTGGATTTTTTGAATGAGATGGGTGTTAACTGGTCGATGCTCCAACGATATGGTCGAAGTTTGGTCGGTACAACACCGAAAGAAAACATATCAATCATAAAAACGCAGAATATTTTTGTTTGAGCCGCCGTATCACATCAAAGGCCGAGTTATTAACACGTATTGAAGAAACTCATCGTGAAATCGGTCAAAATCTCTGATTAAGCTTTTATTCCCATATGCAACAGTTTTAGGAAGGACGCTAGATATTGAACTATTTTAATAAAATCGGTAATGCTCATATTTATATTTGTACTTTTTTACAAAATATAATAGTTAAATCATTTTTCTAATAATAATTATCATTTTTATTATCATTAAATTATGATAAATTTATTAAACATTTTGATGTATTATAAATATAAATTCAATAATCAATAAATAAATTATTATAATAATTCTTCTTTAACTAGCTCAAAAACTGCTGGATTGAATTGAATCGGTAATGAGTGAGCGATCTTCGGTAAATACCTTGATAACTAAAATTCTGATAACGTCCGAAAATCCTTTAATAATTATTGCTGAAACGAATGGTAGTGTCGTTCTGGTAAATTAGAAGCAGTCGAGTTTATAAATTCTGATATTTGTTTAATTATATAATAAATTTTAAAATTAAAAATAACTTACCTTTTTGGAATAATTTTGTATAAACCCACATAAATAATTTAAAATGTGAAATTTCCGTAATTTGTTACACAATTTTGAAAATAATTTGTTAATATTAATTATTCATTTTTCTTTGTATATAATTATTCAAATACTGCCAACATTCCCCAGAAAGTGTTTATCAAATGCAATATGGAAAAGCAGTAAAATAATTTCGGTGAGAAAAAAAATACAAACACACACTACATACAACATACCTATCATAAAAATACATACATACGGACAAAAATTATTTGGCAGCAATCGTTTATTACGGGATTTTTTAATTTATTTCTTTTATTACATTTTGTCTTAATTTTGTTCGTGTTATTGTTTACAGAAGCGAATAAATTTTATTAAAATACATTTTGTGATTTTACTCCTACAGAAATGGTGAATAGAAAAGGGTCCATAAGAAAAATCGGACACAGACCTTCTATCAGTAGCCCGTTAACCAATGAGATCATTTGAAAATTATAGTGCACCGAGATGCACTTACATTTTGCAAATGCTCAACCGTTAAACACAATTATACCTATAATGAAAACAGAACAAATTTAATTGGAAAATTAAAAACACACTTCTCATAAAAATTATTTCTCTGAATTTTCTCATTTCTAATTGCTTCTTCATTGCTACACCTACCAACTGTTACCAATGGAGATAAATTGGCAGTGATAAATTTGAAAGTTGATTTTCTGTTTTATTATCATTTCCTAATACAAAAAATCTTTGTCAAAATTTTGGTAAACTCATATAAATAAAAGACAGTATAAATTTGCTGTGAATTCATTACAGCTATTTTCAATACCCAGTGATTTCCTAGATTGATAGAAAGCAAGGAGAAGATTACTTTAACTTTGCTTGTAAATACCTCATAGGAAATTTGTTTTAAAATCATTTTTAGTGTAAACGTGACTATGTATCACGTTTTGGAAGAATTTATTTATTTAATTTTCTTAAAACTTTATATTATTATAATTATTATTATTATTATTATTATTATTATTATTATTATTATTGAAAAGGATTATCTTTTAATCGAAAATTTTCTCAATTAATTTATTACGTATTCTGCTGCAAAGACTTGTTTTATCATTTACTTGTTTAATATTATTATTATTACTATATTATTACTATAATATTGATGATAAATATAATTTTATAAAATAAATGTTTAACTAGAATAAAATTTATTCTGCCTTATTTTCAAAATTGTCATAAAATTTTCTTCTCAATTTCTCCCAAAATCTTGCTTTATTGATTTGATCTTTGGAAAAAACCGCACTGCTCCAATGGTCTCTGTTAATTTTGATGCAAGCATTTGAGGTTTCGTCATACTTTTGAAATATTTCATTAAAATCTCTAAAAAATAATAAAAATAAATTAACATTTATATGATAAATGCATCAATAATAAAAAGAAATACTGTCAAATAACACCCGATAATGATATGACGAAATTTGCACGTTTAAGTAAAAATTTTTTTTAATTAATTTGTTTTATATTAAATTAAAACAAAAAATTATTATCTTTTTGGACGCTTCAGTAGCATTTACAAAGATCACACGAAAATAATATACTCACTTTACAGAACTTGTAAGATTGCAAAGGATATGAAGATGTCAAACATTTCTACATCTCAAAATTCTTTTGATACACCCGTTTGCACTGAATAAACGCATCTATAATACACCTAACTGCGAAAGTTAACATTATTTATAATCTAAAAAAAAATCAATAAATATATATTATAGGAACACACAAACTTACCTGTGTGTAAAAATTTAATGCTGCGAAATTTAACATATTTATTATAGGAATCTAAAAAGTGAGAGAAAATAATTAAGCATACAAACACAGCACACATAATGAAAAATACATACACAATTAATAAAGTGTTTTTTTTGCGAAATTAACATTGATTAACATATAATTAACATATCAATATTTTCAAATTATTTAAAAAGTTATGTACAAATAAACTTTTGAATCAGATTCCGACTGCTCTACCTTGAGCTTTAGGGAAAAAGAAGCATCGTAAGATTTAATTATAAAATAATTTAGAATATAAGCTTTCTTTAGATTTACAGATATTTCACAGGACACAGTGCCTTTTTGCGAAGTTGAAGATCTGACAATGTAAGATTTATTCATTAAAATATAAAATATTAAAATATTTTACAGTATAACAAATATTTCTTTGTGTGAAGGTGCCATTTCAAATATTGAAGGAGGTCCTTCGCCAACTTCTAATTTATAGAAAAAAAATCGCAAATCGTAAATTTTAATAAATTATTTTAACAAATTAATATTTTCAAAGAATTACAGAAAATGACAAAATTCGGCTTATTAATGCATTTGAGAATGGGGACAATTATAAAGAATTTGGAAGATTACTCGGAATCCCCAAAAATTCAATTATTTCAATAATTTACAAATATAAGAAATAATGCGAAATTACAAAAGGAAAAAGAAGTGGCAGAAAACAAATTATTTCAGAAGAACAGGGAAATAATTTGTTGGATTTTGTCGAAGCCAATTTTTATGAAACTTTAGAAGAAATGTCTTTAAAAAATAAATGTGTTTGGTGATTACTTTATTTATTTATAAATATAAAAATATCTAACTTACATTTTAGCGAAATAATTCCAGATAAATGCATAAAATATCATAAAATTCCTAAAAAAACACCTGAAATTTAATTATTAATATATTATATTATAAATGATGACTAATAGTAATATTTAAGAACTTGAATAATGATCTCATAATTATATAAAATCAAAATTCAAGTCCTAAAAATTACTTCAATTCAAATACTTACCTTAAAACGATTTTTGAAAAATGCGTTTATTCAATGCAAACGGGTGTATATATCAATCACTACTATATTTAAGTGACCAATAATTTGACGAATAACAATTTTGCGGACCAATTGTTGACGCATTAGAAAACAAAATGATACGCATAAACCATATTTAATCCAATTAAAAGCGTTTAGACCTGACAAAAAAAACTTAGTGGTACCAGGAGTAGAGACAGGGTGAAACTGTTTCTATGGAGCAATCCAAGAGAAACGCCTTGAATTTGGAAATCGAAAAGGTTTATTGTTTCACTAGAATTTTAGACCACACATCTCAATGAAAACAATAAAAAGTGTTGGAACTCAGTTTGGTTTTCTATTACCCTGTATTATTCTTACCAAAGCTCATTCAAATTTTCATTTATTCCGTTTCATATATAATTCTTTTAAAGAAAAAAGCTTTTAAAGTTTAAAGACATAAATTCAAGATCGAACAATATGGTAGATGTTCTAATATAGCAGAATCAATGGAGTTGACAATAGAGGGGAGGTAGTTGTGGATAACATTGCGCTTATGTAACTGACTAAAGTTGCATTTTTACGTTTTCATGAAATCCTGCTACAGAATATCCAAACAATCCAAAGAAAAATCGAAATAATTATTAGAAATTAAATGATCAAATATATTGGGAAATGTGTTAATTTGCATTAATATTTATCGATATAAATAAAATGATTTGCAGAAAAAGTTCATCAAATCGATGGAAGCGTAAAAATCCAAATTGTATTTTTTGATTATCTAATATTTATTTGTCCTAATTTGCCGTAATAATAAGAAGACATGTGCGGCTCATGTTACACCCAATGAACGAGTTGAATTATTTTAAACCAATCAAATAATCTGTAGCAAATTTAAATAACAATTACATCTATCTCAGATGACAAATGGAAAAAACTAGTCATGAAAAGATCACAAATTATTCAGGCTCAAATAAAATAAATAAAATTTGATTTTTATAAAAATATTATTAAAAACGATGTTTATTACCCATATTTTACAAAGCTTCCAAATTCTTTCATTAACTTTATAGAAGTAGCACTTTGTCCTGTTTCCGACTGCTGAGTCAAATAATGCCCAAAAAGATAATAAATCTCTTCACTGTGCATCACTCCACACCATTCTGGCCATTGTTCGGGTTGAACAAACGTTTCAAACCACAAATAGTACACTTTATTGTTTGATTTGCTGATCAGATTTGCCAACTCTAATGATCCACTAATAAAATATTGATCCGAAATTATTTGATCTAGAATATCGATCGATAATGAATGACTATTCAATCCATATTCAACTGAAATCTTTTCTCTTGTCGACTGAGAGCAAATAATCGGGTAATGAGGATAATATTGAAAGCTTTGAGTGAAATATTTATTTTCAATTATTTTATGATTGTCAACGACAATATTGGGAAATCTAGATATAATGAAATAGGTTCCTTCGTTGGCTACATTAAGAAAGATCGTTGGGCATATTTTGAATTTCTTTTCATTAAATAAGTGCCTAGGATCGTCTTTGATTAATTCTCCGTCGATGCACGGAGCCCAAGCAAACTGAAGAATGCCTGTCACAAGTTCAGTATCTAGTAAAAATTCATTGAAATCAATATTCTGTAAAAATTTGATTATTATTATTTTATTTTCCCGTGTAATTTTCTCATTCCATTTAATCGGAAAATCGAATTTTTCTAGAATTTTATTCACGGCTTTTCTACTGCGATCTCTGATTTCATTTTTCGTTTGAAATCCCCAATCTGAGAAGCAAACCCCGCTTAACATAATTGCATTTTGAAAATATTCCCAACTTTGTTCTATCAATAAATGTAACGATACAGAACAACCTCCAGCACTATTACCAACGATCGTCACATTTTTCGGATTGCCTTTGAAATGAGAAATATTTTCATTTATCCATTGCAGAGCACAAACCTGATCCCATATTCCTAAGTTTCCATTTATAAATTCATCATCCAGACTTATGAATCCTAACATAGCTATTCGGTAATTGAAACTAACAACAATTATGTTTTCTTTGCTTGCCAAAACTGAACCGTCATAAATTTCTAAACTCGAACTGCCACTTACAAATCCACCTCCGTAAATCCAAACAACAACTGGTTGATTTTCTTTCTCTTTCAGAATTTCCAAAGGACACCAGACGTTTACATATAGGCTATTCTCATCTTGCTTTTCTTTCGGTATCCATGTTTCTTCATCAAAATTTGTTCCATTAAAAATTCTCTGTGGTAATTGAGGTGGACAAGTTTCAAATTTTGCACAATTAATTATGGATTTACTAAAAGAACTAAACGGTTGAGGCTTTTGAAACCTCAACTCACCTATTGGTGGCTTACAATATGGTATTGAGAGGAATTCGGCAATGTCTCTATGGAGGACCTTCCGAATTTGACCTTGAACTAGCCCATTAGATACATCCAAATTGAGCATTTATTTCTGAAGGTCATATTAATAAAAATAAAGCAATATTAAAACAAAATCAATACCGCAGAATGAAGCTGGCTTGAATTGTCTAAGTAAAATTCAATTACACGTTAAATGATTGTTTGCTCTGCCACTAGCATTAATATTTAACAATGCATATCCGTAACGTCAGATGGAAAGTATCGAAGGTCTCAGTTAATAAGCAGTTTCTATGAAAACGTATTATGTAAATATAAACATATGATGGCAGGAATTAAATTTGTATAAATTTGTTCATTCATTCAATTGATAAATTATATTAATTAAAATTTGACGTCATTTATCATTATAAATCATGTTAATGTTTATTCAATACATCTTGAATATGAATTTTAATGATAACAACAGTATAAATATTAACATTAAATACTACATATAATATTGAATTTAAATTTAATAATAATATACAATAATAATAATAATATACAATGATGATTTTTTGGTAGCAGAATTAATTAAATGATAGTTTAAGCCTTTTGCTGCGAAGTTTATATTTAATAAAATGAAAGAATTTTCAACTATAAAATATTCTTTTCGATTTCCTGGAATTTAGTTTCTTCCATTTTCAAATGCTTTGTGATCTTCTCTTTTATTTCCTCTTTCTTACTTCTCATTGGTTAAAAATAAACTGAATCAAATTAAAACTTCTTGGAAGAATTATTATTATTATTATTATTATTATTATTATTATTATTATTATTATTATTATTATTATTATTATTATTATTATTATTATTATTATTATTATTATTATTATCAGTATGACGTGATGATTTCTTGGTAGCAGCATTAAATAATATTAAACAATTAAATGATAATTTAAGCCTTTTGCCGCGAATAATATTTTTAATAAAAATTAAAAGATTTTCAACTGTAAAATAGTACATTTCAATTTCCTGGAATTTAGTTTCTTCTATTTTCAAATGCCTTTTGATCTTCTCTTTTATTTCCTTTTTCTTTCTTCTCATTGGTTAAAAATAAACTGAATCAAAATAAAGAAGAATTTAAAATGTTTTTCATTAATTAAATTTCCTCTAAAATTCAAAATAAAATAATAAAAAAGTTTCTAATTTTTTATAGCTCCTATAATTAGCTCATAGAAACTACTTTTAATAAATGATATTGTAAAATATTTATAAAAAAATTTCTAATAATTATTTACATACGCAATTTTTAAATTTCTAAAAAATGTTTATATTTTGGCTTTTATTCCTAATGATCTCTAAAATTATATTTTTTCTTCAAATTTTATTTAATTTTTTTATTATTTTTTAAAAGAAAATATTCTCAAGCTCAATAACAACTAATCTAACTGATGATTTCATTGATCTCTTCTTTAGTGTTTATTGTTGGCTGTCTGTTTATGATGAGAATTGTCTCTTTAAATCTGACATTTTTCTTTTGTATATTTCCTTTGACTAAGATTTCAATTAAAACATTTTTCTTTCCTTCCTTTTTTGACATTACTGGAGATGTCTGAACCGAGGATTTTCCACAAGGATCTAAATATTATATAACTCTTTGGTGCAAAGTCATGAGTGTAATTCAAATGTATATATATTTACATATATACCTTGCACATCATGCAGTAGACAACGTTTTTTTGAAAGCATATTTTCTTCAGTGTCTGGCAGTTTTCCATTGTGTAAATGTTTTCTGTTTTTGTGTTGTTTGCCAGAACTTCCATCAATGTCAAAGATTTATATGCTATAAGAATTTGAAGTAGAGTACGAAATAAATATAATAATAATTGTTAAGAAGATACATATAAGTAAACAATAAAAACCTTTTCATAAAGCTTTTCATTGAGTAACATCTCAAAAAGGAGTTTATTGGTTCACTAATTATTGATACAGAATACCTGCAAACGCGCACACATACCAACATTCAAACACAATCATCAAACAACATAAATAACCCTTGATCTTCAAACTACAATCTTGACATATTGTTTTCGCATTACATTCATTTAATCAATTGCACATTATTTATTAATCTTCCTTAGTAATAATAATAATAATAATAATAATAATAATAATAATAATAATATTGAGCTTAGTTAAAGATAACATAAATGCCAACCAGACATGGGAAATAATAAAATTGATTCTCATTTATTTTTTCAAAAAATATTTATTTCAATAAAGATTTTTACTGACTCTTAATTAACTACTTCGAAAAAGTACCATAAATTGTGATCAAATAGTTGTATAATTAAATTTCAATTTAACAATGCATTTTACTAATTATTGACCATGCGGTAAAATTTGTGAAATATAACAATATAATACTGAGATTTTATTGACAATTACAAATTCATTAACTTTTTTATATGAAATATTTCAAAAACACAAGAGTGATAAATAAAGATATTGCAACTGGCATGCATGGCTAACAATACCGGTGCAGTTGGAATGCATGATTAATAAAGATATTGCAACTGGCAAGCATGGCTCACCATAATATCTAGCACATGGAGTCATATCTTTAAAATCAAAACAAATTGTATAAACTACACCCTATAACGCCTAAAACCTATAGTTCTAATTAAGGTAGATAAGATGAACAGACCACAGTAATGTAAATAATCATTTAATTTGCACAATATTTATCACAGACATTACATTATAGACATTTGTGCTGAAGTTTCTATATCACAGAGGTGCCATTAGGTCAATCGCTAGCGGTAATTTAGCAAATAACTTTTTTCATTGTTAAAGTTTATTTCGTGTTATATAATACGTAGAAATTAATTCTTTCAGCCGTCTTAGGGCAAAAGAAATACCATCCTATCTGAAATTTTATAATTCTATTATTTTTATTTGGTTTGTGAATAAAAATTTTTTAATAACTATGATGGAAGAAATAGAGCAACATTTTCAAATTTTAAAAAATTCAAAAGTATTTTCAATTCATTTTCTGTTTAATTATCAAAATATTTTCAAAAATCCCATGTTGATTTTATATTTAGCATATTAGGAAATATTTAACAATTCAAACCCTACTGTTACCATTAACTAAACAAAAATATATTTGACCAAACAAACACTTTTTATTTCTTATTTTACACCGCGTTGCAAAATTTAAACATTTTATGGAGTGCATTGGTAGTATTTACATTAAAAAAAATTATTATCCAGATTTTTTATCAAATATTGGAAAATTCACATGATTATCTGTGTGGATTTATGGCAGTGCTTTATGTTTTTTAAAAAAAATTAATCTCAGTTGAATGAGACAAATATGGATCCAGTAAAGTGTATAGGGAAGAAATTTAAATAAATTTTATTGACGGGAAATCAATTTTAATTATAATAAAAAATGTCTGTAGACCAAAATTAATTTATACACATTTAAAAAAATTCAAATTAACCAAAATATTTAACACACAAATATTACTTTAAAAATCACAAAAATATTTAAATTAGATAGTCAAAAAAATTTGCAGTAAAAACCAAGAAATGAATAAAAAATACATACTTAAAAAATTCCGCCAAAATATTTTTGAAGTTCAAACAAAACAAATCCATAAAAAGCAGTGCATAAAAATGCTCAGTAAAATTCATAAAATATTTAGTGCTAAGAAATGCACAAACTCAGAAAAATGTTTGAATGACACAAACACAAAGAAATTTGATCAAGGAAAAATATACGGATTACCGACAGCCCATATCCACATATAGCCCATATAACCCATATCCACATAGCACATATCCACATATAGCCCATATAACCCATATCCACATAGCACATATCCATACAATTTCCTACACTATTATATACAAATGGAATTTTCCCACCGCGTCAATGTACTCACTTCGTTCTACTCAGTAAAAATCATAAGCAATGAAATAAATGTTTCAGTTTGAAAATTTTTTGAAATATTTATTTTATTCAATTTTATAAAAAACACGAAATTTACCTTCGGCAAGATATGTTTCGGCAAATATGGAAACCAAGACTCATTTGGAAAATTAAAAAAATTTTATCAAAATTTTAGCATTTCATTAAAAAACGACATGAAAAATACAAAATTGAAATAAAATGCATAATAAAGATTCTAAAGGTTTTTATATAATATTTATTGGTCTAATATTTATCCCCAACTACGAATCATTTTTATATTCTTTGACTCTAAAATAAAATAAAAAGAGATTTATTTTGAACTCGATTTATACTGGATTATCAAGGGGAAATTTTTATTGAAAGAATCAGAATTGATAATGAGACGGGAGGGGAAAGGTTGGGAAATTATAGAACCGAATATATTAAAAGTTGTTTTCTAAAATCTTTTCAATTGGAATGCAGCATGGCGTTAATGAGCAAATAGCTGGAGTTGAAATAGGAAAATGTTAATATTTCCCCTCATTTGATGCTTCATTTAAAATTAATAAGTAATTGATAGATTCCTTAATTAATGATTAATTAATGATCCAAACATTTTCATATTATTAACTTTTTTTCATATTACAGAGATTTCATTTTATATAAATTCTAATTAACATAAAATAATCATTACTTCTAGAAGAACTTTCTGCGACTGCCAATTGCTCTCCTGGAAAGTTATTAGAATAAAATCAGTCAAATGATAATATGATTACAAAATTCACTATTAACCTCGTGGGGCCCCTTGGCATCAAGTGGTAATTTGATATTATTTTAGACCCTATTTAATTTACCTCTTCATACCAGGCATCAAACTTCTTCATAATTTAAATGAGGTTCTAACTTATCATTTATTCCAAATTTCAATTTGATACCGTTTTGTATATTCGGAGTTTTATATTCGGAGTATTTTGGATATATATTTATCATTTTTGGAAAAAAGATAATTTAAAAGATATTATTTTAAATTTTATCTGCAATTTGCTTCACAAATTTAAATATCGGGCTAGGGTTATTATTAGAAGCTGCTAACACATCTTCTAAATTATTTTTTAAATCCGGTTCAAAAGTTAACGTCATAATCATTTAACGTCATAATGAAATATTGTATAATTTTTAAACAAATTTTCAGTGTTGAATAAAATATTTTCATAACCATTTATTAAAATTTCGATATTTAAAATATATTTATTTAAAAATGATTTACTAATAAAAATCTTGTTTCATTTTTCAATTTAAAAATTATTTTAAAAGTTATTTTAATAGTCAATTATTTATCATTTAAAATTATCTTAATAAAACATTGAAATATTTAATTCTCAGCTGGAAACACCTCACAGTTATAATTCCCACAATCAAACATCAACAAGACGAAACTTTACCGAATAATTTTGTGCAATAAAAATTGTTTTGTTTATACTTACAGATTTAGGGGCATGGCAATAATTCAAAACATTTTTTGAATTCTTTGTTAAAACAAGAAAAAGTTGATAATTCGTTTTTACTATTGCCGTTCATGGAACACTAAAAATTCATAAAGCCATACGATGGAAATGGTGAATTTTTGTCAAGACTGAATAAATTCTAGTCGTTATATATCAAAAAGTTGAAAATATATCACTCATGATGCCAATTTTACTAGATGGGCCTGTGTTTGTGGTGTACGATCATTTGACGGGAAAAAATAAGAAAAGCTGCTACGCTGTTAGACACTTTTTTGATGGATAGTTATATGGATTGAATTAATATTTAATTCATATATTGTAATTTAAAAGTTTTTATTGTAAAGAATTTAAAATTAACATAATTTTAAATTGTTTCAATAATACTTATTTATTGTATTATATATTTTGAACTATTTCTAATCTTATAATTTTATAGATATATAACATGGATGGTTTCCGGACTTATGAGAACTTACGAACTTGATCATCTAACGTAGAGGCGGTGGATATCTTGGCAAACCTAAAGTAGTTGACCGCACTGGCTTGCATAGAAAAAGATAACTTACTCATTAAAGCATTTGTTGAAGGTTTGTAATTCCCAGTATCCAAACAGCTGAGAACCTCGGTAAATATTCATGAAATGAGCATTGCCAAAATAGTTAGTCAAGACCACGCTCTCTTATCAAAACATTCTAAGTAGTTTGGATTGGTTTCTTCGTAAACATGACCCTACGGCGAATGAAAAAGAGACTTTATTACGGGCGCGGATGACCTTGACATTGATTGGTTTTCGGGGGAAATGAATTGTTTACAATTTAAAAAAAACATAAAAATAAATAAAAGGATAAAATAACATTTAAATAATTTTTGAAAGTTCTTCAGTTGATAATTCCTTTGTTGGCATATCAACTGCATCTGCGTTATCTAAGTCACTGTCCCTTTCTTCGTAAGCTCGTTGTTCTTCCATATTAAAAAGAGTTTCATTGTCCAACTCATTCGTATTCGAATTAACGCACTCTATCACATTGGCAGAATCAATTTCATCTAGGTCTCTTTCAATTTCTAATATGTCATAATTGACCTCAGCAAAATGAGTCTCAAAGCCTACGAAATCATTTGCGCAATGCGGCAAGATATGTTTCCAAACTGCCATCAGATTGCTTGCAGTAATTTTGTGCCTGGCTTCGCCGATATTTTCAATAACATTTCTGATGTTGTAACTCTTCCAAAATTCAGGTAAAGTTGGTGCATTTTCCCCTGACGTTGCTTTTAAAGCTTGCGAAAATGTTCAGCGTAAATAATAAAAAAAATTATCAAGGTGTTAATGTTGAATTAATGAAGTAATATTTGGGGGAAGAAAAATTATTTTTATTTGTTCATTTAAATCAGAGAGCCCATTTGGATGACCTGGTGCATTATCTAAAATCAATGAAATTTTATAATCTAAGCCATTTTCTTTGCAATAGCGCCCTGTTGCAGGACAAAAATAATTTTGAAATCAATCTTCAAATAAAGTTCTTGTCACCCATGCTTTTTTATTTGCACGCCATAATACAGGAAGCGTATTTTTAGAGAAACCTTTAAGTGCTCTAGGATTTTCAGCGCGATAAACTAGTATAGGCTTTAGTTTGAAATCCCTTGCAGCATTTTCACCCAATAACAGTGTTAGACGGTCTTTTGAAATGTTATATCCAGGTCATGCCTTTTCTTTCTCAGCAATAAATGTGCATGTCGGTTATTTTTTCCAAAATAATCCTGTTTCGTCCACATTAAATATTTGTTCATCTTGATAGCCACATTTTTCAACAATTTTTTTTAATTCTATAGGATAATTTAAAGCTGCTTCCATTTCGGCACTTGCACTTTCACCAACAATGCGTACATTATGAATTCCACTCCTTTTTTTGAAACAAAAAACCAGCCATAGCTCGCAGTAAAAGTATCATTAATTTCGCCAATATCTTCGACTTAAAGCTTTTGTTTGAATTTCCATTTGAGTTAATGGAATTCTTTTTGATTTAAATCTTCAATCCAAATGCCTAATAAGAGCTCCATAATAATCATTCGAGAGGTTCTGTATTTTAAATACAAATGATTTTGATAAATAAGATGCTGTAGCAATTCCTTGGGATTTATGTTGATATTTATTTTTAATTATTACCCGAATTGATGATTCGTTGATACCTTTATCTCTGTTAATCTTTGCGAAAGATTCACCATCATCATTATTAGATGTTTGGTTCCTTAAATTAATCACATCCATATTTTAAAAACAAAACAAAACCATATTTTTTAAAACAACCCAAAACTCTCTCTTATTAAAACAATCACTGTTTTTAGCTTAGAGGATATTTTCGCAAGCATGAGTTAGTATTTGAATAGGGAATATTCGTACACAAGCATTCAATAAATATTTTATATTTTAATCTTCAATCATTCTTAAATATATTTAATTTATTATTTTAATTTATAATTTTATTATTTACTTTAATTATATTATTTAAATCTATTTAAATCTGGAAATTAAATACTTATTCAATTTAATTACTGTCACAATCATGACGCTTAATTATGTTTAACTTTTGTTCTAATCAACCACTTGTGCTTAGCAGACATATCTTTATTTCCCCTTTTCTTTTCGTGCTCATGCATACAATAAAAATTTAATAATGACAAAAATTTAATTAATTCAAATGGTTTCTTCAGCTTGCTTTCATAGTCTGCGCCAGACATCAGCGAGGTAGAAACCACCAAACCAGAAAAGTCTAGACATAGACGAAAGACCAGCTACCTACTGCCGTCAAGTGTGGGTCGGTTAATGACGTTTGCAATTGACATTGAATGAATGCTACAGAAAAGTTTTGTCGCATTTACTGCAGGCCTACTATTATAAATTTTACATAGCTTTATTGTAACATACTTTTTTCGCATAATATTAATTACTAAACAGTAATTTAAGTAAATATATTTTAATCGAAGTTTCAATCTGCAAATTGCGAATAAGCCTTGCCTATTGCGTATTATGTACAGTATCCATTTAATATTTTATTATATTTTGAATTAGATTTTCTAATATTATAAACTTACACTTTTTGTGATGTTATTATGTTTCGGGTATGGTAAGCCTATTTGTATAATTAAGAAATTTATATTTTAAATGTCTTGTTGATACGTTTTTGCGGATTTTTTTGATAAAAATTATAAATTTTAATTTTTCCCTTCCAAAAAAAACACACTAAGCGAGGTATTGCTGTATTCGATTTATTACTTGTAAATAAAAATTTATTCTAAGATTTTCAACTGTTGATCTTTCATATAGGGGTACCTGGAGAAAAATAAATTGGCTTAGGGTGCCGCGATGCATAAAAGGTTGCCCGACACTCATGTAGACTAATTGAAAAGTAACTAACAATACTATTAAATATCGTTGACATGTTTAAACTTGTAAAAAATTTATTATTTTTCAAATGCACGAATCTGTGTTTGAAGGCTTTTAAAATTAAATTCAACTAGTTTTTGAGGATAGCTAAATAACAATTTATAAATAAATAAATAAAATTACCTGGGGGAAGATCGTCATGACAAACGGAATGAAATTTGGGAACACAGAAAAGAAAACGGAAGCAAAAAGAAATGAGAAATGAGAAAGAGGAATGAAACAAAAGAAATCAAACTTAAAAACAAAAACAAAGGTCAGTACTAATTAATTAGTACAAAAAGGAGAAGGAATTTTGAAATTGGGAAAATAGCTAAAACAACAATATTCTTATCTCGTCAGCTTGTCAGTGATAGCGGAATTGCTGGGAGAAGGCGGTTGAACAAAAAAGGAAAATATCTTGACAGCCGTCAGAGATAAAATTGGAACAGTCGGGAAAGGCAGGAGAAAGAAAGTGGAAAAACATTTGATTATCTTGAGTGCCACAAAATAAGCAAGCTATATAAAGAAAGACTGGTGGACATAAAAGGGATACAAAACTGAGACAAGATTAGAGACAAAATTAAACAAAAGCGAGACAAAAAGTGACGCGAAGTTGAGACGAAACGTGAGAGACAAAATGAGACAAAAGTGAAACGAAAATAGAGAGAAAATTTGACAGAGTCGGACGAAATGTTATTGGAAAACGATTTGTGAAGAATAATTGTTGAAGAAGAATTGAAGAAAAGAATTAGTTGACAAATTAAACGAAAAGAAGTTACGTGAGTATTTGAATAAAGCAGAAGGTCAAAGAAAACAACTAGCTCAATGTTCCAGTTGATAAACCAATCAGTAATTAGTGATTTTTCAATCCGGTGTTATACACAAGTGCTATTCTTCACTGGGTGTTGTAAAAAACATTGTATAGTCACCAAGCAGAGTGTTGAATTTATTGTCAGTGTAAAGTGAAAGTTATTTGTGATTATCAATAAAGATTTCTGTGGTCAACTGTCTTTTGTAATACTTTTTACTTTTGTTTTATTTTTACTTTACTTTTGTTTTTATCATTTGGTGTTATGTGAGTTTATTTAAATTGTGTTTACTCGATGTTTTAACGTGTTTTCGGTTAAGTCTGCTTGCTATTTTTCGATGTATTCTGATTACGTTACTGTTATGAGTCTAATTTCAGTTTTTATTCAACAAAAAAATTATCAGTGTTTTAGGAGACGTGTATCATTAGTTAGGAAATGACAACGAACATCATTATTACCTCCGATATCGTTAGATGTAAAGAACCACGTTATCAGAAGTTTTAATTCATCAAACCAACTGAAAGCAACAGACAGTCAAATAATATTAGGAAAATCATGCCAGAACAATATGTACGACAATTTGAGCTAGGGTTCAGTGAATAAATAGTAATGCCATCCAATTCTAAAATTCCAAAATTCATAAAAACAGCTAGTTCAATTTTTTCTTTATTTCAGATAATTCATTTTCGATTTCAACCAAGTAATGCCAATAGATAGTGTTCTACAATGAGTTGAAAACCCAATTGTAATAATGACTCTAAGAGCCACAGGAAATTACGTAATAGGGAGACTTGTGTTACTGTAAATTTGTCAAGTAAAACAAAATCCTTTTCAACTCGTTGATAACTCACTTCAATTTGAAACAATTAAATTCAACCATAATTGCTAAAAACGGAAGAACTCACTCAAAAACTCTGGAATGCGTGAAAAAAAGACAAACATCAAACCATATGGTTCACGCCGCAACAGGTCCAAGAACAAATTAAGCTAATAGTCTGATTAGAACGAACCAGAGACGGGCTGATTATGAAGAATATGGCTCAACGATTTCTTATTAGTAAAGAGAGGAAGCCCTTAGTATCAGTATATTAAGAAGCCGAGTTGAGGAGATGAATTCACAACCTATATATCGCCAAACAAAGAGACATCATTCTTCGGCATTAAATACAACTTCCATACTGATCAAGCGAAACCCAAAATCAAAAAGACTAGGAAAGATGCGACTTATTATCACTAGATGAGTTGGCGAATATTATAGCTTCCTCCACTAAAATAAAGTTTGACGTGGATTTGGATACATAACTTAACCCCTTTACCGGTAGACCCGAGGATACTCGTCATGACAAAACCGGCTGATAACCGGTAGACCCGAGTTAACTCGTTTTATATATTTGAAAGCGTACTGCAGCACGGTAGACCCCAGTATACTTGGCTAAACGTAAATACGTCGTTCTAGGTCAATTAAAAACATCAAACCATAATAGCCCTGCTGAAGGCAAGAATGTATGGCAGGACTAAACAAAATAAAAAATTATACAAAAAACATTTCCCATGAAATCTCAGAAAACGTTTCAAACCTCAATGTAGCTGTATTACCCCATCGCTATAGGCTAAATCATCCCAACAACTATTATTATGCTGTTCTAGTGTGTCAGATAAATAAAATTGAAGACAATACAAAAAAAATCTTACAAAAGGTTGGAGCAAAAGTCACAAAAACTTGCAAAACAATTGTTCATCTTATTCAGTACCTTGTTATCCACTACTCAGTACTTTACAACAATACTAAAAACTGCTTTATTTGTTATTAATTAGTTAACTGTTATTCGTTATTAGTTGTTCGTTATTGTTGATAAAGATGTTTGAAAAATAATTAAAAGATTAATTTTTTATTAGCCGCAAATAAAGTCGCCAATTAAGGGTCAATTTCAGAAAAAGAAGTTGACGGTAAAGGGGTTAATGATTGTATAAATGTGAAGTGTTTAATAAATGTATTAAATTTTGATCATTTCTTAATAAAATGGGTTCCGAGTAATGAGTTAAAAGTAATTAAGTCAAGTAATTAAAAATACATTTTTTTGATTAAACAGCGATTTTCTTGAAATTAGAATTTTTTGAGAATTTGATACTTTATTTTACTTGTTATTTTTATTTAGTTTCTTGATATATTTATTAAATTTGTTTTATTTAAAAATTAATTTTGTTTTATTATTTGTAATTTTTGTAGATTTTCCGTAATTTTGTATAATTTTGTTTGTTTTAAAGAATTTTATTCAAATTGGTTATATGCTATGTTATGGGAGTGTTTAAACAACATAGAAAATTTTAAAAAGTTTTAATTTTTCCAAAACAATAATCATAATTTTATTGATTACGCATTTTTAATTAATAAATTTTAAATCAAAGTTTACTTAAAAAATAAATTTTATATTAGATTATTTCGAAATGGAATTTGCAGCATTGATTTTTAGAATTAACTTTTATGCGGTTGTTTTAATCTTTTAATTTACTGTTTTACTATTATATGGTATTTATATGATTTTAAAATTTTCTGTGGAATAATAATTTTTATTTAGTTTTCCAATAAAAAGCCTTCATTAGTAGACTTCCAAGTTAAAGGCGAGGACGAATTTTTACCTTTATTTTCTGATGAATATTTAAAAGTGTTCTTTATTTAAAAATTCTTTATTTTTAATTTTGTTTTCAAGTTCAATGAAAATCAATTAAATCATTGGACTTGGATTTCAATTTTAAAGCCAGAGAAAGAGGAAGAATTACACGATAAATTGGAATTAGTGTTAAGTGACACAGACGAAAATAATTCTTTAATCGTCGATAAAAAAGTTTTATTTCAAATCACTAAACTTGATGTGAAGTATGTGAAAAAACATGTAAATTTCATAAGTTTTTTAATTAGATTGGATTTTATCGGCATTCGATGTTGCTTTTCTGCAGATTCCATCAAAGGTTATACATATAAATTTATATATATGATAACTCATACAAAATGTGTCTAAATTTAGCAACCAATCAAATTTGATTATTCTAATCAATTAAAATGGATAATCTAGAATTGCGATATTGTCACAATAAATTAAAAAAAACTTGCAAGTATCACACTTTTAAGTATTTGCAACAAGAAATTCAATATTATAAGAACTTATTTTATTTGTTATTATATTAATATTTTATTGATTAAAAATTTGCCTGTGAATCAGTAAAGATATCGATGATTTTTTTTGATATTCAATTACCATAACCATAAAAACGGATTTTAAAATCTTTTTATATATCTCACTCTTACATTTCCTAAAAATTAAAATTTCAACACGAGTGCTTAATGCCATAAAATATTTAATATTACGCAAAATCACCTAGTTAAGAAATTTGAAAGGAATATTTTATTAATATTTTTTAATATTTAATATTATTTACGTGATGTCATAATCACAAAAAGGAACGAAATTTAAAGAAACTCAAAACAACTCAATTCTCTGATGATCATGAGGCTAAAGGTCTAGTCTAAAACTAAAACCACTTCACTGACATAAAATATTGCACAATTTATGCAGAATAATTTTTTTCAATTTGTTCACCGGACAAACTATTAACGTAGTAATTTTTGCAGTACAGAGCCAGCGGTGAAAATATTAAAAAANTCAATCATTCTTAAATATATTTAATTTATTATTTTAATTTATAATTTTATTATTTACTTTAATTATATTATTTAAATCTATTTAAATCTGGAAATTAAATACTTATTCAATTTAATTACTGTCACAATCATGACGCTTAATTATGTTTAACTTTTGTTCTAATCAACCACTTGTGCTTAGCAGACATATCTTTATTTCCCCTTTTCTTTTCGTGCTCATGCATACAATAAAAATTTAATAATGACAAAAATTTAATTAATTCAAATGGTTTCTTCAGCTTGCTTTCATAGTCTGCGCCAGACATCAGCGAGGTAGAAACCACCAAACCAGAAAAGTCTAGACATAGACGAAAGACCAGCTACCTACTGCCGTCAAGTGTGGGTCGGTTAATGACGTTTGCAATTGACATTGAATGAATGCTACAGAAAAGTTTTGTCGCATTTACTGCAGGCCTACTATTATAAATTTTACATAGCTTTATTGTAACATACTTTTTTCGCATAATATTAATTACTAAACAGTAATTTAAGTAAATATATTTTAATCGAAGTTTCAATCTGCAAATTGCGAATAAGCCTTGCCTATTGCGTATTATGTACAGTATCCATTTAATATTTTATTATATTTTGAATTAGATTTTCTAATATTATAAACTTACACTTTTTGTGATGTTATTATGTTTCGGGTATGGTAAGCCTATTTGTATAATTAAGAAATTTATATTTTAAATGTCTTGTTGATACGTTTTTGCGGATTTTTTTGATAAAAATTATAAATTTTAATTTTTCCCTTCCAAAAAAAACACACTAAGCGAGGTATTGCTGTATTCGATTTATTACTTGTAAATAAAAATTTATTCTAAGATTTTCAACTGTTGATCTTTCATATAGGGGTACCTGGAGAAAAATAAATTGGCTTAGGGTGCCGCGATGCATAAAAGGTTGCCCGACACTCATGTAGACTAATTGAAAAGTAACTAACAATACTATTAAATATCGTTGACATGTTTAAACTTGTAAAAAATTTATTATTTTTCAAATGCACGAATCTGTGTTTGAAGGCTTTTAAAATTAAATTCAACTAGTTTTTGAGGATAGCTAAATAACAATTTATAAATAAATAAATAAAATTACCTGGGGGAAGATCGTCATGACAAACGGAATGAAATTTGGGAACACAGAAAAGAAAACGGAAGCAAAAAGAAATGAGAAATGAGAAAGAGGAATGAAACAAAAGAAATCAAACTTAAAAACAAAAACAAAGGTCAGTACTAATTAATTAGTACAAAAAGGAGAAGGAATTTTGAAATTGGGAAAATAGCTAAAACAACAATATTCTTATCTCGTCAGCTTGTCAGTGATAGCGGAATTGCTGGGAGAAGGCGGTTGAACAAAAAAGGAAAATATCTTGACAGCCGTCAGAGATAAAATTGGAACAGTCGGGAAAGGCAGGAGAAAGAAAGTGGAAAAACATTTGATTATCTTGAGTGCCACAAAATAAGCAAGCTATATAAAGAAAGACTGGTGGACATAAAAGGGATACAAAACTGAGACAAGATTAGAGACAAAATTAAACAAAAGCGAGACAAAAAGTGACGCGAAGTTGAGACGAAACGTGAGAGACAAAATGAGACAAAAGTGAAACGAAAATAGAGAGAAAATTTGACAGAGTCGGACGAAATGTTATTGGAAAACGATTTGTGAAGAATAATTGTTGAAGAAGAATTGAAGAAAAGAATTAGTTGACAAATTAAACGAAAAGAAGTTACGTGAGTATTTGAATAAAGCAGAAGGTCAAAGAAAACAACTAGCTCAATGTTCCAGTTGATAAACCAATCAGTAATTAGTGATTTTTCAATCCGGTGTTATACACAAGTGCTATTCTTCACTGGGTGTTGTAAAAAACATTGTATAGTCACCAAGCAGAGTGTTGAATTTATTGTCAGTGTAAAGTGAAAGTTATTTGTGATTATCAATAAAGATTTCTGTGGTCAACTGTCTTTTGTAATACTTTTTACTTTTGTTTTATTTTTACTTTACTTTTGTTTTTATCATTTGGTGTTATGTGAGTTTATTTAAATTGTGTTTACTCGATGTTTTAACGTGTTTTCGGTTAAGTCTGCTTGCTATTTTTCGATGTATTCTGATTACGTTACTGTTATGAGTCTAATTTCAGTTTTTATTCAACAAAAAAATTATCAGTGTTTTAGGAGACGTGTATCATTAGTTAGGAAATGACAACGAACATCATTATTACCTCCGATATCGTTAGATGTAAAGAACCACGTTATCAGAAGTTTTAATTCATCAAACCAACTGAAAGCAACAGACAGTCAAATAATATTAGGAAAATCATGCCAGAACAATATGTACGACAATTTGAGCTAGGGTTCAGTGAATAAATAGTAATGCCATCCAATTCTAAAATTCCAAAATTCATAAAAACAGCTAGTTCAATTTTTTCTTTATTTCAGATAATTCATTTTCGATTTCAACCAAGTAATGCCAATAGATAGTGTTCTACAATGAGTTGAAAACCCAATTGTAATAATGACTCTAAGAGCCACAGGAAATTACGTAATAGGGAGACTTGTGTTACTGTAAATTTGTCAAGTAAAACAAAATCCTTTTCAACTCGTTGATAACTCACTTCAATTTGAAACAATTAAATTCAACCATAATTGCTAAAAACGGAAGAACTCACTCAAAAACTCTGGAATGCGTGAAAAAAAGACAAACATCAAACCATATGGTTCACGCCGCAACAGGTCCAAGAACAAATTAAGCTAATAGTCTGATTAGAACGAACCAGAGACGGGCTGATTATGAAGAATATGGCTCAACGATTTCTTATTAGTAAAGAGAGGAAGCCCTTAGTATCAGTATATTAAGAAGCCGAGTTGAGGAGATGAATTCACAACCTATATATCGCCAAACAAAGAGACATCATTCTTCGGCATTAAATACAACTTCCATACTGATCAAGCGAAACCCAAAATCAAAAAGACTAGGAAAGATGCGACTTATTATCACTAGATGAGTTGGCGAATATTATAGCTTCCTCCACTAAAATAAAGTTTGACGTGGATTTGGATACATAACTTAACCCCTTTACCGGTAGACCCGAGGATACTCGTCATGACAAAACCGGCTGATAACCGGTAGACCCGAGTTAACTCGTTTTATATATTTGAAAGCGTACTGCAGCACGGTAGACCCCAGTATACTTGGCTAAACGTAAATACGTCGTTCTAGGTCAATTAAAAACATCAAACCATAATAGCCCTGCTGAAGGCAAGAATGTATGGCAGGACTAAACAAAATAAAAAATTATACAAAAAACATTTCCCATGAAATCTCAGAAAACGTTTCAAACCTCAATGTAGCTGTATTACCCCATCGCTATAGGCTAAATCATCCCAACAACTATTATTATGCTGTTCTAGTGTGTCAGATAAATAAAATTGAAGACAATACAAAAAAAATCTTACAAAAGGTTGGAGCAAAAGTCACAAAAACTTGCAAAACAATTGTTCATCTTATTCAGTACCTTGTTATCCACTACTCAGTACTTTACAACAATACTAAAAACTGCTTTATTTGTTATTAATTAGTTAACTGTTATTCGTTATTAGTTGTTCGTTATTGTTGATAAAGATGTTTGAAAAATAATTAAAAGATTAATTTTTTATTAGCCGCAAATAAAGTCGCCAATTAAGGGTCAATTTCAGAAAAAGAAGTTGACGGTAAAGGGGTTAATGATTGTATAAATGTGAAGTGTTTAATAAATGTATTAAATTTTGATCATTTCTTAATAAAATGGGTTCCGAGTAATGAGTTAAAAGTAATTAAGTCAAGTAATTAAAAATACATTTTTTTGATTAAACAGCGATTTTCTTGAAATTAGAATTTTTTGAGAATTTGATACTTTATTTTACTTGTTATTTTTATTTAGTTTCTTGATATATTTATTAAATTTGTTTTATTTAAAAATTAATTTTGTTTTATTATTTGTAATTTTTGTAGATTTTCCGTAATTTTGTATAATTTTGTTTGTTTTAAAGAATTTTATTCAAATTGGTTATATGCTATGTTATGGGAGTGTTTAAACAACATAGAAAATTTTAAAAAGTTTTAATTTTTCCAAAACAATAATCATAATTTTATTGATTACGCATTTTTAATTAATAAATTTTAAATCAAAGTTTACTTAAAAAATAAATTTTATATTAGATTATTTCGAAATGGAATTTGCAGCATTGATTTTTAGAATTAACTTTTATGCGGTTGTTTTAATCTTTTAATTTACTGTTTTACTATTATATGGTATTTATATGATTTTAAAATTTTCTGTGGAATAATAATTTTTATTTAGTTTTCCAATAAAAAGCCTTCATTAGTAGACTTCCAAGTTAAAGGCGAGGACGAATTTTTACCTTTATTTTCTGATGAATATTTAAAAGTGTTCTTTATTTAAAAATTCTTTATTTTTAATTTTGTTTTCAAGTTCAATGAAAATCAATTAAATCATTGGACTTGGATTTCAATTTTAAAGCCAGAGAAAGAGGAAGAATTACACGATAAATTGGAATTAGTGTTAAGTGACACAGACGAAAATAATTCTTTAATCGTCGATAAAAAAGTTTTATTTCAAATCACTAAACTTGATGTGAAGTATGTGAAAAAACATGTAAATTTCATAAGTTTTTTAATTAGATTGGATTTTATCGGCATTCGATGTTGCTTTTCTGCAGATTCCATCAAAGGTTATACATATAAATTTATATATATGATAACTCATACAAAATGTGTCTAAATTTAGCAACCAATCAAATTTGATTATTCTAATCAATTAAAATGGATAATCTAGAATTGCGATATTGTCACAATAAATTAAAAAAAACTTGCAAGTATCACACTTTTAAGTATTTGCAACAAGAAATTCAATATTATAAGAACTTATTTTATTTGTTATTATATTAATATTTTATTGATTAAAAATTTGCCTGTGAATCAGTAAAGATATCGATGATTTTTTTTGATATTCAATTACCATAACCATAAAAACGGATTTTAAAATCTTTTTATATATCTCACTCTTACATTTCCTAAAAATTAAAATTTCAACACGAGTGCTTAATGCCATAAAATATTTAATATTACGCAAAATCACCTAGTTAAGAAATTTGAAAGGAATATTTTATTAATATTTTTTAATATTTAATATTATTTACGTGATGTCATAATCACAAAAAGGAACGAAATTTAAAGAAACTCAAAACAACTCAATTCTCTGATGATCATGAGGCTAAAGGTCTAGTCTAAAACTAAAACCACTTCACTGACATAAAATATTGCACAATTTATGCAGAATAATTTTTTTCAATTTGTTCACCGGACAAACTATTAACGTAGTAATTTTTGCAGTACAGAGCCAGCGGTGAAAATATTAAAAAAATTCCCAAAATCGTTAAACTTTAAAGGTTAAGCAACCTTTCTTCACTGTGATAGGTGACCAAATTGAAATTTTTCAAAAAATTTACTAATAGTACATTCAATAAATCTGAAATTTTGCAATAATGCTTTGTTCTCGACCATGAATCTATTTGCCAAATTTCAGCTCGATCCGATCACGGAAGGTAGGTGTACTTTGTGTGTCTCATAGAAACATATATACAAAGTGAAGTTTATTATGGAGAGAGTAAAAAATCGATATCTCTAATGATTCATAGTCGATTTTTAAATAAAACTATTTCTGAAAATAATTTTGTTTTATTCATTAATTATGACGTAAAGCTGAATCTTCAAAACATCATAATCTTTCTAAACCATGGGTGACTAATAATGTTGAGGCAGGCTTCCTTGAGAGAAAAAAATGTTTGAACATTTCTTTTCAGGTTCTCTTTATTGAAATCGTTTAAAATTATTCAACAAATGGAATAACAATATATGCCAAATTTGTTAACTAATTTATATAAAAAAGAAATCGAAACAACGACTAAAACTTTTAGTAGATGGTAGTGTGGCCGCAAAACCATGAGTCCGCAAGACCACCCCCCCCCCCCCGATCGTAAAATTATTTTAAAAATTTTTTTTGAAGGTCAAATTTTAAACAAAGACATATGACTCATCATGGTCATTTAAACAAAGACAATGACTCATCAAGGTCATTCTCAAGGTCATATTATTTTTTTTTAAAAATATTATTATTTGGTCTTGAGGGCACATGGTTTTGGTCATGCAACAAGTTAGTGTTCCCATCATCCGAATTTATTGAGCAATGGTTCATTTTAAAGCTTAGTGCAAGATCTATCTGCTGATATATAAATATTAATAATATCATTATTATTGGTAAAGTTATTAACAATTGATGACCACCATCTTTTCATAGTTAAATTATTATTATTTTTCAAAATATTATTATTTTGTGTTGCGGGCACATGGTTTTCGTCATGCAACAAGTTAGTGTTCCCATTAATTTATTTCATCAATCGATAACTTATTTTGAAGTTTAGTGCAAGACCTTTCGAATGAGCTATAGTGGTTCTCATCGTCATTAATATTGACAAAGTTATTAACATTTTCCCAAGATCATTTTCAAGGTCATTTGACTATTTTATTATTATTTTTAAAATATTATTTTTTCAAGGTTATTCTTTTTTGAAGATTATTTTTTTTTCAAGGTCTTTTTTTTCAAGGTCAAATTTTTTTTCATTATTATTATTATTATTAGTATTAATATATATACTCCGAGTTTATCCGACAAAATATTCTGTCCCCCTATGGGTATTTGTCATAAGGGTACTGCTCACATTCAACAAGTCGCAAGGGTACTGTTCACAATGATATTATTACTTTCAAAGATATTTTCAGGCAAGGGTACTGATCACATCTCAACATCTCACAAGGGTATTCATATTATTATTATTATTATAACATTATTATCACTTTATTATTATTATTTTATTTTTTCAAGGTCATATTATTATTTTTCAAATTATTATTTTCAAGGTCATATTTTTAAAATTTAGATTTTCAGAGTTTCCGCCAATGGATTTTATTATTTGATAGCTCATTCGAAAGGTATTTGAGAGGTGATTATTTGAGACCATCAAAAGTTTATGGTGAACCTTCAAACATATAAAAAACCTTCAAAGGGTCCAAAACCTTTAAAACCTTATATATACTTATAATATATATCAAACAAAAGGTAATACAAAGGTGAGTATGATGGCCATATCCTTGAAGGTCCAAGGGTCAAAGGTTTAAATTTTTAAGGTAATTTAAACAAAGGTCATTCTATTTTTAGTGACAAAGACATCTATTTTGAATAACATTTTGGATCTATTTTTAGTAACATTTGTGATCTGATCACTCATCAATGTCATCAAAGTACATATGACTCATAATTTTTTAAACAAAGATATTATTATCATTATTATTATTATTATTTTCAAAGTTATTTTGAAAATTCTTATTATCTCTATTATTATTATTATTATTATTATTATTATTATTATTATTATTATTATTATTATTATTATTATTATTATTATTATTATTATTATTATTATTATTATTATTATTATTATTATTATTATTATTATTATTATTATTATTATTATTATTGTAAGATGATATAATAATTTCCAACGAATTACTTACATAACCAGGCCACTAGACCTTGATATCTATTGAATGATGCGGGAATGCTTGTATAACTAAATTAAGTAAGTATGTTTGTCTTCTGTGTCAACAGTATCACTTAAACTAATAATTCTCCCTTTTGTAGATTACGCAATTCAATGTACTATAAATAGTATAACGATTGTGTGTTCCATTTAGATTTTTGAAGTGAATAAAGATTTCTGTGAAACTATGTCTTCTAACATGGCGACCACGCCAGGACTCCAGAACTATATCAAGCCACCTAATCAATTGCTGCCAAATGGTGATTTAGAAATTTTTATTTTGGAATTGAAGAGATTTTTCGAAGTCACTCAACAACCGCAAGAAACTCAAGAAATTGTTACCAAGGCCTTTCTGTCGGTAGAGTTGATCCAGAAATATGAAGAAGTACAGAGCGATTATTCAGGCTATGAAGAAAGATTAAGAAAAGCGTTCGAGCCAAGGAAAAATCTAGCCATGGACCTAGACGCAGCTTTAAGATATCAAAAAGGAAATGACTCGAGCACCAAATTTTTCAATAAAGTGGAAAAGCTCGTCGACAATGTTCTTCGACACAAATTAACAAAACCGGCATTAATGTTATTTTTAATGCAGAATGCAATGGAAGATATGGAAACAAAAAAAGAATTGAAATTAAGAGAAGTTAAATCAGTAGATAAGGCCAAGGAAGTGATATCAAGAATGGAAGAAATTCAAAAAGAGCTTTCAAGTGAACAATCATTAGCATCTCTACATGAAAATAAATCATATGCGGAGACAGTCAAAAGTCCGAGAAAAACTCAGTTGTACCAACAGAATAAGACGCCAATATTATCTAACTCTAGAACCAATGAGGCCATGAACTTCAATATGCCAAATAAAAGTGACTGGAAGAATGGGACCAGGCGATTTAAACTGCAGAGATGTTGGGCGTGTGGAGAGCAAAGACATATTCGAGCAGAATGCCCAAACTTAAAATGCTCTCAATGTTCCAAAAATGGTCATTTCAAGTATCAATGTTGGGACATCAGAAGAAATTCAGTTAAAGCAGAAGCATATTACAACGGAAGAAATTATGATAGAAATCAAAAACAATTTGGATCCAGAGGACAATATCAAAGCAGAAACCAATCGTCAGACAGAGGACCACATCGAAGACAATGCAATGCGATATACGACTACGAATACGAGGAAAGAGAGCTGATGCAACAGGATGACATGCAAAAAGATTGCGAAAGGGGAGGCTCCAGTTTCAAGGCAGTTGCTAGGAGCCATAAATTTGGTTTAAGTAAGTATATTGTTGACACAGAATGTTTGAATTTGAATGCATGTGATTTCAAGATTTCCGTAATGAATGAATTTAAAGATGATTTAAAAATTAATGATGTAATTATGAATGATTGTGAATGTTTTGACTTTGAAAATTATTTTGAATATAGTTTTTATGAAATTAATAACAAAATTGATAAGATTATGAGTATCGATATAATTAATAATAAAGTTAATGAAAATAAAGAAAGACCTTTTGCACCTAAATTCGTTTATGAAAGAATGAATGGCAGACCTAGTGTAGGTATTTGGCTGGAAAATAAAATAAAAGTTGATTGTCTTTTGGATACCGGGGCTAGAATAAATGTGATTAGCGAAGATGTTGTTAGTAAATTAAAGATGCGTGATAAAATAGGGGAATCCAATATTATGGTTACATGTGCAAACGAGAGCACACTTAAAATCATAGGAACAATATTACTAAAAGTGAGAATTTCGGGATTAGAATTGGTAATAAGATTCTTTGTGGCAAATAAGATTAACCCGAGCGTAATTGCAGGCGTAGAAATGATGAATTGTTTTGATATTAAATTACAGGCAGTAACTAAAGTAAAATTAAAAAATCAATTAATGAATTTAGAGGAAAACAATTTGAAAGGAATTATCGACCCAACGATTAATAAATTACTTAAGGAATTTTCGGATATATTCATGAAAAATAAATGGGATGTAGGAAAAACACAGTTAATTAAACATAAGATAGTTACTAGAGGTAGCCCAGTGACAATTAATCCTAGACGTCAGCCGATTCATATTGCTCACAAAATACAAGACATGCTAAAAGACATGGAAGAAGCAGGAATTATAAAAAAATGTGACTCGATGTGGAATAGCCCATTGGAATGTGTGTTAAAAAAGAATAAATCAGATATTAGAATATGTTTGGATTTTCGGGCACTAAATGCAATTACGGAGAGACCTCGATTTCCAATACCAAATATTGAAGAGATGATGGATATCCTAAATGGAGCACAGATATTTAGCACTATCGATCTTGGTAATGCTTATTATCAAGTGGAATTAGAAGAGGAATCAAAAATAAAGATTGCATTTTCAACAAAAGATGGTCAATATTGTTTTAACCGAATGCCTTTGGAATTGCAGCTGCCCCAGCAACTTTTCAAAAATTAATGACTCAAGTTTTGGGTGATCTTAATTGGAGAGAAGCAATTGTCTATTTAGACGATATCCTTATATTTGCAGACAATGAAATCGAACATAAAAAATACTAGAAAGAGTTTTTCGAAAGATTCAAGAAGCTGGTTTGAAAATAAGCTTAGAAAAATGTTGTTTTAACAAACTAGAAATAAAATTTTTGGGACACATTATAAATAAAAATGGTATTAAGACAGATTATGAAAAGATAAAAGCAATGCAAGAATATGAAAAACCAAAATGTATTAAACGTTTAAGAAGCTTTCTAGGCTTAACAAATTATTATCGAAAATTTGTTAAAGATTACGCCAAGTATGCAAGACCATTAGAAAGGTTATGTGGGTCTAACAAAGATAAACTTATATGGACTGAAGAATGTGAAACAAATTTCAACACGCTAAAGAAAGCGTTAACGTCTACCCCAGTACTAGGATTTCCGGATTTACGAAAAACTTTATTTTAGATACAGATGCTAGTTTCGATACGATTGGGGGAGTGCTTTCGCAGTTGAGTAGTAATGGACAAGAACAAGTTATTGCATATGGATCAAAGACAATGGACAATGAATTAGCACGAAATCGGTTACTGCATTACGCGAAAGGAATTGCTTGCAATCTATCATTTTACTCAGCATTTCAAACACTATCTATATGGAAAAAGATTTACTTTAAGAACCGATCATAAAGCTATAACCTTTATGATAAATACAAAAAAAGCCAATTACAGCACAATTCCAAACATGGATTAACTATTTAAGTGGGCTAGATATCAAATTAGAATACAGAAAAGGAGAATTGCATGCTAACACAGATGCCCTATCAATTAAATAATTTTAATTAAATGGTACAGCCAAAAACCAGGGATTTCTAACGAAATTGGTAAATTTATCTGGAAATATTTTACTTAAGAAATCGCTACATATTTAAAAAAACCATGTAATTTTCACTAAATTGCCTAAAAATTTGCTATATGGTATTGTTAAATAAAATAATCATAATAATAAAATTAAAAATAATAATATTATGTCAGGGCATTAAAAAATAATATAATTGTATGACTAATAAATTTGCAATACAAGTGCATGATTAACAAAGACACTAGAAATATTATCTTTGCATTTTGTCGAAGATGATTATGTCAGTAATATCAGAGGAGAATCAATGGACAGAAGAAAAGCATCATTTAGTCATTATGATTTATAATAATTGTAAATATGATTGTATATATAATTGTAAATTTCCATATATATAAATAACACTATTTAAAAAATCAATACAAATATTAAAACAAAATGAATTAATAATGAATATGTTTTAATCAAAAAGTATTACAATAAAACAATAAATTTATAAAAACAAATCAAAACATTTATTTACGAAACAATAATTACCAATACTACTGTAACACATAATATCAACTTTAAAATATTGGTTAAGGTTTCTTCGGCTTTTCCAGCATCTTCATTGTCCTTGCGAAGATCTTTTTCCCATTTTGATGAACTCATGGGTATATTTCATTCTGAATAATCTAAAATTAATATCATATATTATAAATACCAAACCATTCCATTCGTCATATCATCAACATTTGGTAGTTGCGCCCAATATATTTAATTACCAAGATGATTTCATATTATTCAATGTTTGAAAATTTTCTACATTATAGTACCGTCATTATGTATGGTAATAATTCATTTGACTTTGATATTGTTTTGATTTGTATTGAAAACTTACATGTATATAGTATGATATTCATTAATCAGTGTTGAACAGGCTTGACAATTGTGAACATTCTTCTCGTGACACTTAGAACAAACAATTACGTGACCACACGGTAAATACAAAACCGAAACTTGATTTTCTTTACAAATTGAACAAGTTAAATACCTTTTCTTAACATCGTTCAGTTTTTCCGTTAGCTTATTTTCAATCAAATCGGCTTTTGCTATCCATTCATAAATCAATCTACTATATCCCGGTTTCAACCTTAAATATATGCAAATCCAAAAGTATTCATTCAGTGAATCGTTGTTTAACACTGTTTTTTCTAAATACATTAAATAACTAGATAACTTCAAAATGCATTTATCATAATTATATAAATCAATCAAATATTCAATAGAGGAATGTTGAAAAATTTTTAAAATATTTATGATTTCCTTATCAGTGTTTAAATTCAAGAAAGAGAATAACAATTTTATTGTCATCCACAGAGCCACGGGGATCAGTTTTGAATAATAACAGTTTGTCCATTTCAATACTATAAGATAATGCCATCATTGAACAACCTAATGGTCGCATCTCAGTTGATTGGGTATAAAGCTGATTAATATCCGCAATAGAACGACATATTATGTCACAAGGCATTTCATATCCATTTTTATATCTAAATCGAGCTGCTTCCATTTGTGCACGACATACTTGAGATCGATAATCAGGGATCATACCAGTCATAACACCTCCAGGACTTTCAGTAATATTAAACAACCTTGTAGCTGAACTCTTCTCAATCAATTTATCTGGAACCTTTCTTTGTGTAGCTACTACATCACAATTATTGCTTCGAATATACCAACGGCAAGCAATTCACCAAATAAATTTGATATTAGTTGGCCAAAAACACCATTGACGTTATCCGATTCGAAAGAACATTTATCCTCGATCATATTGTTTGAATCATAAATCTCTTCATTAAAAGCAGCCATATTTGATCATAATTCGACTCCATTAAACTCCAGCAAAAACCAAAAACAACTCATTATTCCACTCAAATCAATAATTCTAAAATCTAAAATTAGAACAAATTACAACCAAAACTAATTAAAAATTGTCCTACCTCTTGCTCGCGTCTGTGTGCGCACACAATTCCAAACAACAAAGCAAAAAGCGCACACAGACGCGATATACCAATAATTTAACCCAAAAAATGACATTGCTCGCGTCTGTGTGCGCACACAAATCCATCCCACAATACAACGCGCACACAGACGCGCATTGACCTCATAATTTACCAATCAGTGTAAGTATCATGATTATTTATAAAATCTTCAACTGTGTTGTTAAAAAATTTCAATGAACGTTTATCTTCGGAATAGGTTGGACTTAATTTTTCCTTATTTCTAGTAGGACTTCCTTGCTATAAATGACATATATAAAAAATATTGACAAAATAATAAAGTTATCAAATGTGTTTTGTGATTTACACAATCATATTCAACAGTTTTACTTGTAGAAATCATCAGTAATAAATAAATTTCTTAATAACTAAATTACTTTTGTTTTTACATTTATAACAATTGAGATAGCCAATCAAATTAGCGTTTTCAAAATGTAGAAATTGTAACCATGGTTGAACCTTCAAATGTCTAAGTAACATCATATTGTATAACAATAATAATAAGCATGACTAGTACCCTTGCAACCTGTTGAGTGTGAGCAGTACCCATAGGAGGATAAAATATTTTGTCGGATAGACTAGGAGTATATAATAATAATAACAATAATAATAATAATAATAATAATAATAATAATAATAATAATAATAATAATAATAATAATAATAATAATAATAATAATAATAATAATAATAATAATAATAGAGATAATAAGAATTTTCAAAATAACTTTGAAAATAATAATAATAATGATAATAATATCTTTGTTTAAAAAATTATGAGTCATATGTACTTTGATGACATTGATGAGTGATCGGATCACAAATGTTACTAAAAATAGATCCAAAATGTTATTCAAAATAGATGTCTTTGTCACTAAAAATAGAATGACCTTTGTTTAAATTACCTTAAAAATTTAAACCTTTGACCCTTGGACCTTCAAGGATATGGCCATCATACTCACCTTTGTATTACCTTTTGTTTGATATATATTATAAGTATATATAAGGTTTTAAAGGTTTTGGACCCTTTGAAGGTTTTTTATATGTTTGAAGGTTCACCATAAACTTTTGATGGTCTCAAATAATCACCTCTCAAATACCTTTCGAATGAGCTATCAAATAATAAAATCCATTGGCGGAAACTCTGAAAATCTAAATTTTAAAAATATGACCTTGACAATAATAATATTTTGAAAAATAATAATATGACCTTGAAAATAATAATAATTTGAAAAATAATAATATGACCTTGAAAAAATAAAATAATAATAATAAAGTGATAATAATGTTATAATAATAATAATAATATGAATACCCTTGTGAGATGTTGAGATGTGATCAGTACCCTTGCCTGAAAATATCTTTGAAAGTAAAAATATCATTGTGAACAGTACCCTTGCGACTTGTTGAATGTGAGCAGTACCCTTATGACAAATACCCATAGGGGGACAGAATATTTTGTCGGATAAACTCGGAGTATATATATTAATTCTAATAATAATAATAATAATAATAATGAAAAAAAAAATTTGACCTTGAAAAAAGAATAATCTTGAAAAAGAATAACCTTGAAAAGAGAATAACCTTGAAAAAATAATATTTTAAAAATAATAATAAAATAGTCAAATGACCTTGAAAATGGTCTTGGGAAAATGTTAATAACTTTGTCAATATTAATGACGATGAGAACCACTATAACTCATTCGAAAGGTCTTGCACTAAACTTCAAAATAAGCTCTTCATTCACTTTAAGGGTGACGTCACATCCGTGAATAAAAACTGCCAGATGAGCAATGTTTCAAATGTCTGTACTTTCATCAATTCCAATAGAAAAGGCTTCAAATGTTGATATGGTTGACCTTAACTGATCTCGCAAATTCTCTGCAATTTCATCGATTCTGCTTGCCACAGTATTTCGGCTTAAACTTACACTTTTAATTTTTTTTAATTGTTCTGGGCACAACACTTCCACTGCTTTGATTAAACATTCCCTTATAAACTCTCCTTGTGTAAATGGTTTCGATTTACGTGCAATCCAAGTGGTTTATTAAACACATTCTGCTGTTCTAACAACTTTTGTTCGCGAAATTTCCCAACATATTGCTCACAGTCTTAATGTTTTGTTTCATAGTGTCTTTTAAGATTTAACTCCTTACAAATAGCAATACTGCTCCGACATATAAAACTTAATATCTTATTGCCCGAGAATAAAAAATATTTTGATTTCCATTTCTGTTGAAAGTTACGATGTTCATCTTCAACTGTTCTTTTCTTTTTCATACTTGTGCTGGGCTCAAACATATTATTTTTAGTACACCTAAATCCGAAATATAAAAGTTTCTATAATCTAAAAAAATCGATAAAATTGTACTATAGTACATGCCTGTCAAACTCAATTTACACCATTATTAAATTGAATAAATGAAATAGAAAGGAAAATAATTCTCATAAATGGCGAGTCATCCAATGATGAACACACCAACGTGTATTATAGAGACTTTTAACTTTCGGAATTAGGTGTATGATATATCTTTCAATAAAATAACAAGAAAACACGATGTTAAAAATAGACGGAGCAGAGAAGCACTGCGTAGTGGCAACCTTTGGCGTTTTCACAGATGATGGTGACGATTGACGATCAATGACTGACAGGAGTAGACAATGACAGGAAGCAAGGAACGTGCAGACTGCATTGTGTTGCCATAATTAAAACCGCTACACGGTTAATGTTGCCATATTTTAAATAATTCGAATGATAAATTGTATAAAAATAAAAGTATTAATAATTTTATTATAAGATAACCCCAATCAAACATTCTTTTCACGATTAATTTCGACAGTTTTCCTGTCATCATCAGGTGGGATATAATAACTCATTAAATTAAGGATTTTAAACAAATCTATTAATTATATATAAAAAAATTTTTTATTTTATATAATCCTTAAAACCTTTTGAGTAAGGCAATACTAACACAAATTTAGGCTCATCATCCTTGCTCACACTATTTAATTTATTTAACTCATCAGACTCACACACCTCAACAAGATCACACCCAGATTTTAACTCATCAGACTCACACATCTCAACAAGATCACACCCAGATTTTCTCAAACATGGATCCTTAGGATTTTTAATAAATTTGTCAACAGTCACTTTCACCATAATTACTAAAAAGGATTTTGAATAACCGTTCTTCATTAACAATTCAACCAATATGTCAACACTTTTTACTGAATTTTTAAAAGTAGAAGACAAAGACCATGCACGATAAATCAACCCCTTCACCATATTTCTTTTATACTTGAATTCACAAAAACTTTCGGAAGAAGTATAGAGACCAGTATCAGTTGGTTTTCTATAAATCTCTGTCTCATAGTGTTTCTCTTTGCGTTGTATTAACAGATCCAAGAAAGCAAGCGATGATTTTTTCTCCGTTTCACAAATGAATACAATGTTTTTATGTAGACTATTCATATAATGCAAAAACGGGTCAACATGCCTCTGATTTTCAAATATAAGAAAAATATCATCCACATACCGTTTATAAACAGTGGGTTTCATACATTGGAAAGATGCAATTTTCTTTTCTAAGCTTGTTAAAAAATTGAAGCCATCGTTGGTGCTAAAGGAGAACCCATAGCAACTCCATCTATTTGTTGATACCATTCATTATTGAAAAGAAAATTGATTTTTGATGTTGCAAATACAAGAAATTCACGAAATGCTGTTCTATCCAAAATATGATGTTCAGAAATATTTTCATTCCATAACAAGCAACATAATTCAATTGTTTCAAACAATGGTACATTAGTAAACAGACTACAAACATCAAACGAAACCATAATTTAACCATAAACCTAAGGATCCATGTTTGAGAAAATCTGGGTGTGATCTTGTTGAGATGTGTGAGTTTGATGAGTTAAATAAATTAAATAGTGTGAGCAAGGATGATGAGCCTAAATTTGTGTTAGTATTGCCGTACTCAGAAGGTTTTAAGGATTATAAAGTGAAGATAAGAAAGCAGTTAGGGAATTTAAACTATAGGATAGTGTCAACTTCATGGAAAGTACGCAATATGTTTATTAATAAGTCAAAACTCCGGTTGAATTGTGTTTCGATATCGGTTTACATGTAATGGGTGTATTGCCACATACATTGGAGAGACTTCCCGTCATCTCTGTATTCGAGCTCGAGAACATTGTAGGCCGAAGGCTTTGACCCATATTGGTGAGCACAATAAGGGCTGTAAGATTAAAATATAGGTATGTCTGATTTTAAAATTTTATTAAAAAATTTCGATAATTATTGGGAACGTGTGATTTGTGAGGCGTTGTTGATAAAATCATTGAATCCGAAAATTAATATGAAGAATGCAGTAAATACTTGTGTTTTGAGTGTTTTTAAATAAGTTTTTAAATAGGTTTTTTATATTGTATGTATTGATTGTTGTATTAAATTAACTAATTAAAAAAAAAATTTTAAATTATTAAATTAAATTTTAAATGTTAAAATTTTAAAAAAATAATATATTTTTTTTATAAAATAAAAAAATTTTTATATATAATTAATAAATTTGGTTAAAATCCTTAATTTAATGAGTTATTATATCCCACCTGATGATGACAGGAAAACTGTCGAAATTAATGTTGAAAAGAATGTTTGATTGGTGTTATCTTATAATTAAATCATTGCCATGTATGTTTAACTATTTATTAATAGTTTGTTTAAAAGGCCAAATTCATGTTGTTTTAAAATTTAATTAAATTAACAAATTAATGTTCTTTTAAAATTTGATTAAATTAACAAATTAATGTTTAAAATTTTAAAAAATCTGAGTTCCACAGCCACGAATTTTTTTTAACCAAGCCATTTGTCGGCGGGCCGTGTGTTTGAAAGGCCTGGTTTACATGATAGAATATAACATTTATAAGGTACGGGTGAAACAATAGAGAGAAAATTAAAATAATTAAGAAAGAAAATTTCATTATAAAAATCCAAATTTGATCGACATTCAAATAAAACTTTTTCCAAATATATTGCTCCTCACCGTAAATCAACCTTTCATCCTGTGTTTAAGTTCAATAAATTCTAAGAGATAAATTTTAACTTTTAAATAATATCCTTATATTTCATAATGTTAGACTGCGAGGATGTATACAATGCTCATACTGGATGCTTATTCATTCGAATTCAAGATCGTTATGGAAAAGATTTTGAAAAATTAGAAACCCTTTTCCTTCGAAACAAAAGTACAATCTTGATATGAAATAACTATTATGTTTCTATAAGATGTGCCTGGTCAATATATTTCACCAGATATCTCAGTATCCGAAATTATCCGAAATTATGATAAAGATGAAAAAATAAAAATAGAAATAAAATTAAAACATCCAATTGCATGTATAATTATTAGTGGTAAATACAATGCTTTATTGCTATTATTAGATCTCCCGCGTGAAATGTTTGTGTATGGCAAATCAAATAAAGAAATTATGCTTAAAAATGAAGTATATTAATATGATTATGATGGATATTATTCAATTATTAGCCCGGGTTTCCTATTGAGCAAATAATTATTTTTCTTCCTATCAAAGAAAAATTAAATTTATCAAATTTAAAAATAAAATGTGAAAAATTTGACAAGTGGTATATGCCAGAAATTACGAATAAAAATATTGGTAATTATTTTGATGTATCACAAAATATCGAAACAATTATCTACAGAGAAGAGAAAACTCAAAAATACGGACAGTAACTGTAGTGCATATGACGAGACTGACGATCCGTTAAAATACGGTAATTTATTATATTTTGTTTGATTTTTTACAAATACGTAATCAACTTGGCTGCAGTCACAATAAAAATGAACTTTAAATAAGTAAGAAATAATTTTGTAATCTGAAAAAAGCAGAACAAATATCATATTAAATATAAAGGAGTCATGATCTTAGAGATTCCTGTGAGATACCTACTTTCGTTAAGCTCGAATATCGCATGCCATTGGATAATGCTATTTTTTTCATTTTACAAATGTTATTTTATCCTTTTATTTATTTTTGTTTTTTTAAATTGCAAACAATTCGTTTCCCCCGAAAACCAATCAATTTCAAAGTAGCCCGCACCCGTAGCAAAGTCTATATTTCATTCGGGGTAGAGTCATGTTTTCGAAAAAAACAATCCAAACTACTCAGAATGTTTTGATAAGAGAGCGTGGTCTTGACTAACTATTTTGGCAATGCTCATTTCATGAATATTTACCGAGGTTCTGCGCTGTTTGGATACTAGGAATTACAAACCTTTAACAAATGCTTTCATGAGTAAGTTATCTTTTTCTATGCAAGCCAGTGTGGCCAACTACTTAAGGTTTGCGAAATATCCACCGCCTCTACGTTCCATGACCAAGTTCGTAATTTCTCATAAGTCCAGAAACTATCCATCAAAAAGATATCTAATAGCGTCGCAGCATTTCTTATTTTTTCCCGTCAAATGATCGTACACCACAAACACAGGCCCATCTAGTAACACTGGCATCATGAGTGATATATTTTCAACTTTTTGATATATAACGACTAGAATTTATTCAGTCTTGACAAAAATTCACCATTTCCATCGTATGGCTTTATGAATTTTTAGTGTTCCATGAACGGCAATAGTAAAAACGAATTATCAACTTTTTCTTGTTTTAACAAAGAAGTCAAAAAATGTTTTGAATTATTGCCATGCCCCTAAATCTGTATGTATAAACAAAACAATTTTTATTGCACAAAATTATTTGGTAAAGTTACGTCGTGTTGGGATTTGATTGTGGGAATTATAACTGTGAGGTGTTTCCAGCTGAGAATTAAATATTTCAATGTTTTATTAAGATAATTTTAAATGATAAATAATTGACTATTAAAATAACTTTTAAAATAATTTTTAAATTGAAAAATGAAACAAGATTTTTATTAGTAAATCATTTTTAAATAAATATATTTTAAATATCGAAATTTTAATAAATGGTTATGAAAATATTTTATTCAACACTGAAAATTTGTTTAAAAATTATACAATATTTCATTATGACGTTAAATGATTATGACGTTAACTTTTGAACCGGATTTAAAAAATAATTTAGAAGATGTGTTAGCAGCTTCTAATAATAACCCTAACCCGATATTAAAATTTTTGAAGCAAATTGCAGATTTAATTTAAAATAATATCTTTTAAATTATCATTTTTTTCCAAAAATGATAAATATATATCCAAAATACTCCGAATATAAAACTCCGAATATACAAAACGGTATCAAATTGAAATTTGGAATAAATGATAAGTTAGAACCTCATTTAAATTATGAAGAAGTTTGATGCCTGGTATGAAGAGGTAAATTAAATAGGGTCTAAAATAATATCAAATTACCACTTGATGCCAAGGGGCCCCACGAGGTTAATAGTGAATTTTGTAATCATATTATCAATTGACTGATTTTATTCTAATAACTTTCCAGGAGAGCAATTGGCAGTCGCAGAAAGTTCTTCTAGAAGTAATGATTATTTTATGTTAATTAGAATTTATATAAAATGAAATCTCTGTAATATGAAAAAAAGTTAATAATATGAAAATGTTTGGATCATTAATTAATCATTAATTAAGGAATCTATCAATTACTTATTAATTTTAAATGAAGCATCAAATGAGGGGAAATATTAACATTTTCCTATTTCAACTCCAGCTATTTGCTCATTAACGCCATGCTGCATTCCAATTGAAAAGATTTTAGAAAACAACTTTTAATATATTCGGTTCTATAATTTCCCAACCTTTCCCCTCCCGTCTCATTATCAATTCTGATTCTTTCAATAAAAATTTCCCCTTGATAATCCAGTATAAATCGAGTTCAAAATAAATCTCTTTTTATTTTATTTTAGAGTCAAAGAATATAAAAATGATTCGTAGTTGGGGATAAATATTAGACCAATAAATATTATATAAAAACCTTTAGAATCTTTATTATGCATTTTATTTCAATTTTGTATTTTTCATGTCGTTTTTTATTGAAATGATAAAATTTTGATAAAATTTTTATTATTTTCCAAATGAGTCTTGGTTTCCATATTTGCCGAAACATATCTTGCCGAAGGTAAATTTCGTGTTTTTTATAAAATTGAATAAAATAAATATTTCAAAAAATCTTCAAACTGAAACATTTATTTCATTGCTTATGATTTTTACTGAGTAGAACGAAGTGAGTACATTGACGCGGTGGGAAAATTCCATTTGTATATAATAGTGTAGGAAATTGTATGGATATGTGCTATGTGGATATGGGTTATATGGGCTATATGTGGATATGTGCTATGTGGATATGGGTTATATGGGCTATATGTGGATATGGGCTGTCGGTAATCCGTATATTTTTCCTTGATCAAATTTCTTTGTGTTTGTGTCATTCAAACATTTTTCTGAGTTTGTGCATTTCTTAGCACTAAATATTTTATGAATTTTACTGAGCATTTTTATGCACCACTTTTTATGGATTTGTTTTGTTTGAACTTCAAAAATATTTTGGCGGAATTTTTTAAGTATGTATTTTTTATTCATTTCTTGGTTTTTACTGCAAATTTTTTTGACTATCTAATTTAAATATTTTTGTGATTTTTAAAGTAATATTTGCGTGTTAAATATTTTGGCTAATTTGAATTTTTTTAAATGTGTATAAATTAATTTTGGTCTACAGACATTTTTTATTATAATTAAAATTGATTTCCCGTCAATAAAATTTATTTAAATTTCTTCCCTATACACTTTACTGGATCCATATTTGTCTCATTCAACTGAGATTAATTTTTTTTAAAAAACATAAAGCACTGCCATAAATCCACACAGATAATCATGTGAATTTTCCAATATTTGATAAAAAATCTGGATAATAATTTTTTTTAATGTAAATACTACCAATGCACTCCATAAAATGTTTAAATTTTGCAACGCGGTGTAAAATAAGAAATAAAAAGTGTTTGTTTGGTCAAATATATTTTTGTTTAGTTAATGGTAACAGTAGGGTTTGAATTGTTAAATATTTCCTAATATGCTAAATATAAAATCAACATGCGATTTTTGAAAATATTTTGATAATTAAACAGAAAATGAATTGAAAATACTTTTGAATTTTGTAAAATTTGAAAATGTTGCTCTATTTCTTCCATCATAGTTATTAAAATTTTTTTATTCACAAACCAAATAAAAATAATAGAATTATAAAATTTCAGATAGGATGGTATTTCTTTTGCCCTAAGACGGCTGAAAGAATTAATTTCTACGTATTATATAACACGAAATAAACTTTAACAATGAAAAAAGTTATTTGCTAAATTACCGCTAGCGATTGACCTAATGGCACCTCTGTGATATAGAAACTTCAGCACAAATGTCTATAATGTAATGTCTGTGATAAATATTGTGCAAATTAAATGATTATTTACATTACTGTGGTCTGTTCATCTTATCTACCTTAATTAGAACTATAGGTTTTAGGCGTTATAGGGTGTAGTTTATACAATTTGTTTTGATTTTAAAGATATGACTCCATGTGCTAGATATTATGGTGAGCCATGCTTGCCAGTTGCAATATCTTTATTAATCATGCATTCCAACTGCACCGGTATTGTTAGCCATGCATGCCAGTTGCAATATCTTTATTTATTACTCTTGTGTTTTTGAAATATTTCATATAAAAAAGTTAATGAATTTGTAATTGTCAATAAAATCTCAGTATTATATTGTTATATTTCACAAATTTTACCGCATGGTCAATAATTAGTAAAATGCATTGTTAATTTGAAATTTAATTATACAACTATTTGATCACAATTTATGGTACTTTTTCGAAGTAGTTAATTAAGAGTCAGTAAAAATCTTGAAATAAATATTTTTTGAAAAAATAAATGAGAATCAATTTCATTATTTCCCATGTCTGGTTGGCATTTATGTTATCTTTAACTAAGCTCAATATTATTATTATTATTATTATTATTATTATTATTATTATTATTATTATTATTATTATTATTATTATTATTATTATTACTAAGGAAGATTAATAAATAATGTGCAATTGATTAAATAAATGTAACGCGAAAACAATATGTCAAGATTGTAGTTTGAAGATCAAGGGTTATTTATGCTGTTTGATGATTGTGTTTGAATGTTGGTATGTGTGCGTGTTTGCAGGTATTCTGTATCACTAATTAGTGAACCAATAAACTCCTTTTTGAGATGTTACTCAATGAAAAGCTTTTTGAAAACTGAATTGAATTGAACATGCAAAAAATAACACCAAAATGAGTAGGTATGTTTCGAATTTATATTCTTATTGATTTTTTCTTATATTTATAAGGTGTAACTCAGTAGATTTTGGTGTAAAATTAACACGTTCAAGCCTGCTCGGATCACAGGTGGCCCGCACTAACCTGTTCCATCGAGTTGTGCGTACCATCGGTGGGACGTATTTGATTGTGTTATTAGAAAATTTAACGTATATTCATCAAAAACATTTATTTTTAATTACAATTATAACGTTTTATAAACATAATTTTTATTTAATAACAAAAACTGCGCCGCTAAATGATGCGCGGCATGAAAATCCGCGCCAGCGTGAACGTGTTAAACAAAATTCAATCATAAAATTGATAAAATTGTAGTGAATTGAAAAATTGAATAATGAATACTACACCCATTTGAATGTAATAAAACCTACGATATATAAAAATTACTATTTATGTTATCGAAACACACAAACTTATCTGTGTGTTAAATTTCAATGTTTCAAGGAATAAAAACCTCTATATAGAACTTTAAAATGGTAGACAAAATAAATTAAACTCACAAACACAACACAGTAAAAAATACATATAAACTTTAGAAACGTTATGTAAACAGTGGATTAACTAAAATTTTGCCCTTTCATTCATCAAATTTATCCTGGTTAATTAATGTTTTTAGATATATAAAGTTAACTTCTTCTATAACAATTTTTTAACCCCAAACAATTTCTGTATATATAATTTTAACACGAGAAGCACAAAATTTGTCATTACCTATATTTAATGACTTGACTAACTTTTAATGAGAATCTGATAAGGATGAAAGGTTATTGAGAGCAAGCTGTATTAAAATTCTTATAATGTTATATATTTTTATTTTGTTTACACAATTTTTATAAATTTATTCTATTAACTAATTAAGTGAGTTTTAATTGAATTTTTCATTTCTTTTTTAATAATATATTAACTTCACTTTGTATATATGTTTGAATGCTTGGATGAGCCACGCAAATCTCGCGACGGCAAATTAACCCACTTCCAATGGGTAGAGCGAGCTGAAATTTGGCAGATACATTCGTTGTCAAGAGCAATGCATTCTTTCAAAATTTCAGATCGATCGAAGGTATCATAGTTAACTTTTTTGAAAATCTTTAATTTTAATAATATTTTCAAAATATTAATAAAATGTTCCTATCAAAGTAATTTCTTAACTAGGTGATTTTGCGTAATATTAAATATTTCATAACATTGAGCACGCATATAGAAATTTTAATTTTGAGAGAATGTAAAAAAGTGAGATAGAGTTTAAAAAAATTGTTTTTTCGGTTAGTTTTTCTATTTCTTTATTATTTCTTTTTATTAAAAAAAATTTTAATATTGAATAGAACATTGCTTTGTAATATCATACAATAAGTATGAAAATCCAGGAAAAGATCGTAAAACCGGAACTCATAAAGATTTAAGAAGAATTAAGGAGATTTTTTTTAAATTGGGTTACGAAATAGTAGTTGAAATATTTATTAAAGTTTCTAAAGATATATTTGGTTGTAGAAAATATATAAAAACCAAACAACGGTACAATTGAAAGACAATCTTTCTTTGAACTTGAACGAAATTCAAGATTCATCTGATATTGTTTTTACTTTTGTTCTGAGCCACGGAGGAAAAGATGGTTTCTATACATACGATGGAATGATAGAGTTTTTGGAATTTAAAAAAATTTATTGCGAAAATATTTTAAAACAAATTCCAAAAATAATTTTATATCAATGTTGTCTTGGGGATAAATTCAATGGAGGTTTGAATACTTTTTGATATGTGCATTTATACTTTAATTTCAGAACAGCCTTCAAATGATAATGAAAACATTTACTTTGAATCACCACTGAAAATTCAGATAGAAAACCCAACTAAAAAAATCCTTCCCAGATATTCCAATTTCTTCGAAGGTTTCTCTACTGTTCCTGAATATAAAAGTTGCCGAGATGTTACCGGTAGTCCTTACATACAGACAGTGCTAGATGTTTTCGAGGAAAATCATACAAAGTATACCATAACAGATCCTGATAGTCCCCCTAAGGACATTCGTGAGCTGATGGATGAAGTACAAGTGCGTATGGCTAAACAAATACTGGAGGATTCTCATTTTCAAATTCCGTCGTATACAACTTGTCTTATTGAAAAAGTTTATCTTTAAGAAACAACAATAGCATAAATTTTTATTCACCGTGTTTATTAGTATAAACCGTTTTTAGTGTCTTTTTTGTCATTTTCGAATCGTAAAAAAAATTATCGAAGATAACAGTGATTGCAAATAACTATTCGTGTTTAGAATTATCTTTTCTGTAGAATCCACAATTGGGAGTATTCTCAGAAAGAATTCAGAGTAAGACAGAATTTTAGCTGATTTCTTGAAACCCAAGTTCTTTGATCTGCATAAAAAATTATAATTTATAAGGAAATAAAAATAAAATTATTTTAAAATTGTATAATGCACATATCGTTACAATAGAAAATTTATTATATTAATTCCAATATAATATTTTTGAATAAATATTTGTTTAATTCAATCAAATCTGAAAAAGATAAGTTATTAAATGTGAGCTGCTAAATTCAGACTCAATCTCCCCTTGTTGAAAAAAAAGTTCCTTGGTTAGAACAAAACCTATGGCTCATACGGTGGCTCCTACTTCTTAATGGTCAACTTAGACTTAGGTTATCACTCATGGTATTTTGCCAAAGTTCAACCTTGACAAGTTCTTATACTCAACTGCTCTCCTCTAACAATAATAATAATAATAATAATAATAAACTCTGACTACGACTCAAAATGATCAACTAGGACTTTTATAGATGAAATTGTAGAGAAAATCTTAACATTAAGTAAATGATAATTCTTTTCTCTGACCACTTAAAGCGGATGCCAACGTTAAAGCTTAAACATTAGGCAATATAAATTTATGCTACTTTGCTTTCAGTGAATAATATGTCCGCAAAAAAGATATAATGTTCCATTTCTTGTTAAGTGGCATTTGAAGCATATTAAAATACTATTTTTCTACCTTATACTTCCTCTTTAGCTTATTTATCAATATTTAAATATTTGACAAGCGAAGATGTTGTGCCTCAGGCTTCGACATCTCGAGATATTTATTCTACTCTGCCGTCCCTAAAGAAGATTTCAGAGTATATTTTTTAATGTCATATAATTTACATAGATCGGTTAATAACGCATCTTCGTTAAATATTTTTATTGAATAATTATTTAATTCTGGGTTGAAACAAAATTTATCAATATAATCCTCATTTAGATAAATTATTTAATTTGGAATTACTCATTTCTCAAAATTTCCCATAACAAATATATACATATATACGCGCGTGTGTGTGTGTGTGTGAGGAGATGGATTTGTTCCATCCACATCATGTCCCATAAATATAATAAGTTTTACAAAGTATGTGTACCCATAAAATGCCGCTTGATCTAACATAAAAATCTGATGCTTAACCTGATCAAGTACTCAAGATGATTTCCAACCATTTCAGTTATTCCACATTTATAAGCAGTATTTTATTAAGAATCAAACCAAAAACAAATTGTCAAACCCGGTGAAAAATTATGAATCACACTAGAGCAGTGGTTCGCAACTACTGTACCGCGGAATGATTCCTGGTGTGGCGCGAAGGGATAATAGGTGGAAGACATTCAATTTCTTAATCATGAGAAAGCGCGCTGGAAATTGAATTCAAAATTTGAGTTTAAAATTGTATTTAAAATATGATAAAAATTCTCTTAGATTTATTTTCTTCAATTTTAGATTTAATTCAACTTTAAATGTGGACAAGTTTTACAAAAGAAAACTTGATGTTGACAAAAATAGTTCTACAACTTCATTTAAAAAATCAAAGGTTCATCGGTTTTATAGTGATGATTACTTGAAATTTGGGTTTCACTGGACTGGAGATACACAAATTCCTTTTCTACTGTATGTTGTGTGTGGACAAAAGTTCTCTAATGAATCAATGGTTCCAAGTAAGATAAAAAGGCATCTTACTACAAATCATCCTAATCTTCAAACTAAAAATGTCGATTATTTTCGATGGTTGTTAGAATCAAATGCAAGACGAAATCAACTATTTAAGAAAAACTGTGTCCGAAATAGATCAATTTGCTTCTTATGGGGTGGCAGGAATTATTGCTTCCTAATCGAAGTCTCATGTTCTTGCAGAATCAATGATCCTTCCAGCATGCAAAAGGATGGTGAAAATTATGCTTGACGACAAAAACTGTAGTGTAGCATTTATTTGTTGAAAGCAGTTTTTTAAATGTAAATATGAATTTTAATTATGATTTCTATTCGAGACATAGTTTATACGAACCAAATTTCTCTATAGTAATAATTTACTATAGAAAAATTAAAAATACAAAAATCGAAAAAAATCATAAAATAATAAAAGGATTTGAATTTACTAGATTTCTATCAAAAAGAACAGAATAATATAAGTTAATTGAAAATTCAACTGAAAATAAATTCAAGAAAATAAACCAAATCAAATTACACTCAGTTTTAATACTACCGAAGTACAATTCGATTCGGTTACGGAACTATCGAAATAACCTTTATCTTACTAATTACAAGAAAGTTATATTAGAAAAATTTCTCGTATTTCAAAAACACCATTTACAAACTGATTACAATTCGGTTTCAAAAGTTGATAAAATTGGTTAAAATTATCGCTATCGTTGTATATTGTTCATTGAATACTATTAACTCATTACAAACCAATTACAATTCAACATCAACATCTTTTCTGGGTTTGGCAAATTACTATAGACGATTTGTCAAAGATTATGTTAAAATAGCAGCACCCTTACTTGCAAATTTAAAAACGGCCGTTTTCGAAAAAATCATGGCAAAATTGTCTGGAATGGGAGAACCACGTCGACTTTCTGACAGAGCATGCGGATCTCCTCTTTCAATTCTATATTATCAGCGTTTTTATCTGTGCGCGAATAGCAGGGCTTGATTGAGTGTTGTATTTCCTACAACTAAAATATTTCGAAATGTTAGGAGGTGTTTAATTAACTAATTTTTGTATTTAAATATATTTTATTGGAAACATCGTGGGAAGGAATCGAGTAACGCACTCCGTAGTGTAACCGGAATCGCTGAGGATGATACATTTATTACACATATACCATTAAAAGATATGGACATATTATTAGTAAATGTTATCATGGATTTGGTGTCCATTAATGTGTCGAAACCTGTTTAATGTGATTAAGGGATTTAGAACTAACTGTTAACCATCTCTATTTCAAAACTTTGGCTATCCGTTGATCAGTGTACATTTTAAGGATATATGTGCTTGCCAGTTCTACCAAACCAATGAAACATGTGGGAAAAACTGCATCCAATTTACTGAATATTATTGATTAGGGACATTTTTGAAGTTTCTTACGAAGTTGTTTCTTACGAAAAAGGGTAATGGGAAATCTGTAGTGTTCAAATAAAATCTCTCAATAACTAGTGTGCAGTTTGTCACAAAAGAAGACATAACTATCGCAATACTACTTTCCCCACCCTGGTTTAACCAAAAAGGAAAACTCTCAATCGGATTTCCATATGCATTTTCCCCAACAAATTTTTCTTTACCTTTTTTGGAATTATCTGTAGGTGTAGTTGTAAAAAGAATTAAAATCCGTAACACTTAAAATGCATGACCACAGAGTGATCGGCTTTATAATTTAGCATTTCCTATACTCTAATAGAAGAATCAATAAATTTTTATTATAAGCAACACATAGACTTGTCTGTTTGTTGAAAATATCGCTGCAGAGTTTAACCATTTTATTTTGTGATCGACAAAATTTAAAAAAATAATAAAATATACCAGCAGAATTCTTGAATTATAAAAACAAGTAAATTGGCTCTGGAATTTAACGTTGCCCAAAATAGACCATGGTTGCAACAAAAAGAAATTGAAAACCAAGTCTTTCCTAAGTTTCCAAAATCCACTTATTTTGAGTTGGATTAAAATTTCGGAATTATAAAAGTCAACCATTTAAATTATTTTTAAGAATTTGAAAACTACTAACCACTGCTCATAATACTAAAAATTGGACAGTTAGGATTTAATTAAGATATAGTAAAAATACTGGATTTATGTACGAACACACAGTATTAAATTATTGAATTTTGAAACCGGTAATCAGTCGTATTAAAATTAATAGTAAATAAACGTAAAATCAAACAAATTTTGAGTCAGTTTTTCATCTAGAAGTCAAGAGCTTCATAGTGTTAGAAGATGGGCGAATACTAAAGATTTTGAAATCTAAATATTATATAGTGTGAAGGATAAATATAGGGTAAATATACATATTCAGAACAAGGAGTAATAATGAACTGTGGAGAAATTTGAGACTTCGATGATGATTTCATGACAATATATGATTAATTCATGTGATCTACTAACCTATATATTTGTATTTATTAAAAAGAGCTTGAAGACTATAAATCAGTAAATATATCGATGTTCTTGATAGTCTTCAAGACCTTTCTAATAAATAAAAACGTTCTTATAATACTATATATTTGTGTTATTATATCGATTATGACAATTTTATTATTCTGATAACTGTAATTATATATTTTATTTCTATTGATTTATTTTTGGTAACGGATTATTTTTTTATCTGTCATTATATTTTCATATTTGGTTTCTTGGCGGCATTATATATTAAACATTACATTTATTTTTAGGTTTCTTGATAACGGTATAAATTAAAATAAACCCCCATATATAAATAATTAATTTATAATTAATTAAATATCGCCTTCTAGAGGCTAAAAAATATAATAATTTTTGTATTAATTAAAACGTTCCCAACATGTTCTTCAGCAACCACTAACGAAAATAATTAAGGAAAAAAGTGACAATTGACTCAAATAAACACTCAAAAATAACTCCAAAAAAATTTCTCAATTCAAAGATATATCACATTTTTAGTAATTAAAATTTTATAAATAGTAATAATAAACAAAAAAAATCATAAATAGTGGTAACATAATTATTGTAATAGTGATACTGTTTGGGTATTGGGTTGGTAAAAATATTTTAAATTTACCAATCAAATCGCTGACTCCAAAGTGCGCTTTATTTGATCCACAAAATAACTATTCTCAGACAATATAAACTTTTATTGATTATCACAATTGATTACATGTATTTTAAAAACACGATTGATTCAATACTCAAATAGGTAATTACACAGAGCTTACTACTTATGGAATAGCTCTGCTCGTATAATCCCAATTTCTGAACAATCACCAGTCGTTGATCTGACTCAATAGTTTGGTAAATTGAATTGAGTTTCCTTTGCTTTGACTTGAATTTTTTCAGTATACTTTAAACCTTTTTTATCGAACTCAATTTGAGTTATGTTTTAAAATTGTTTTTGATATAATTATAAATATAACTGCATATAATAGCAATAAAGATGATAATGGTAATACTTATGGTAATACGTATACACCCTGTTGTAATGTTCGGGGGTTTATCTTTACCTAATTGAATTACAGTATCTATGTAACGAACTATTGTGTGTGAAATGGGTATGTAGTTAGTATTTGAATGTCTATGTTATAAGGAGCTTGATAAACCCGATAGAGTCACCGTTAAAAATTGCGGCGGGATAATCGGGGTGCGTGTATATATGTATGTTTATAAAACCCTGATAAAATGATAAATAACTAACAATATAACTACAAAACGTTTATTAAAGAATAACATTTATTCGACCTGATTTAGGAAATATCTTTATTTTCTCGTGTTGATGAACTTAGATAATGAGTAATAGAGATTAATCTTTAGAAATATCTTTGTATCCTCTTTTAGATTAACTTGGAAGAAATGGGCAATTGTAATTAAACTTCAGAAATATCTTTGTATTCTCTTTTTGATTAACTTGGTTTCGATTTTATTTTCGATTTTTTTTATTTTACTATAGTGATAATTTGCTATAGTAAATTATCGATATATTTTTTTTAAAGATTTTTATTTCAGGATGTTGGGGGCGCCAAAACAGGAATAAAAATAAAACCTAATTGAGGTTCTGTTTTGGCCCATAATTATCATTAAAAATGTAAAATCCATTTAAACAAAAATCAAACAAATTATAATTATTGTAACAAAACATAGAAAAAGATGGGTTAAATGATATGCAGAGACCAACCCTTACATTTCTAATCTCAGGGACGCTGGAAATAAAAAATAGTAACTAATCTGTACTTTTAAAAATAAAAATGTGCTTATGAAAAAGTAAACACTACTGACATATTTGAAAGCCACAAAAAATAACTATATAAATCATAGTTTTCCTTAGTCAAATCACCAAAAATTGTAAGCTAAGAAGAGTTATACATTAATAGTGACTCTATAAAATCAATATCTGTTTAATATAAATAAATCTAATATAATATGTTAACGTAATCGCCAATAATTCGACAGAAAACATTTATCAAATAATCTCATATCTTTGATTTTTTTTACATTCGTAATCCGTAAAAACTTTTAACACATAAGTCCGAAGTAGATGACAACAAAAAACATTAAGTAAAAAATAAAACGACACAAAGACGAGAGAAAGTTAGTCGCAATATCTTCTACGGTAGCTCATGAACCGAGAGGTTCTTCGGGTCATTAACAGTTCTTATTGTGAGCTCATCTTTTACCGACAGTCACTTGCTAAATCCACTACTAACTTGCGATAACGGTGTAGTGGCTGATTGGTTACTTAGGGGTGTGTCATTTTTACATTTTAGAATACGTTAAGGGTAATCATAATCGTTCGACTCTTTCCTAAGCACCTCCATGACTATTGCAATTTAAACCATTTGTGTACCCATGTCGACGACCATGTTGGTACTGTACACAAAGGTGAAAAAACAATGAGCAGGTGAGCTCTATTACTAAAACTACTCCCCATTGTATTTTCTTTTCGGGTTCTAAACTGCCGATAGAAGGTCTTACGTCATTATTCACTATGTATGCTGTTTTAAGATCATTTGTGGTCCTCAATTACGGGTATTTCCAATTATTCTCTTATAAAATTTTGCACAGGGATCCGCCCTTATTTTCCATCTAATAATTATTGTTCTATACTTCCTATAATATCCAAATTATCCTTCAAAAAATTTGAGCAGGGATTGGCCCTTATTTCCAAGTTAATCCACACTTCCCATAATATTTAAATTATTCCAGTGGCGTATCTAGGGTTCACGGCGCCCGGGGCAAAACTTAAAATTGCGCCCCTCTCCACGTGAATTTTTTCTTTTCCTTATTATTGGTATATTATTTTTGCACTAAAGTGACATTTCTTTTTTAAGAAAAAAAAATTATTATTTAAAAAAAATCAAAAATTTTCACTCTTTAAAATTGATTTGCAGCAGTTTTAAAAAAAATTAATTTAATTTTGCAACAAGTTAGTTTTAAACTTTATTTATTGTAATAATTTACAAACAAATTTTTCGTGCTTTAACACTTGCGAACTTGTCAATGACATCATCAAAGTTAATTTTGTTCACAGTGTTTTTCTCAATACTTAATAATGCCAAATTATTTAAACGTTCTTCACTCATTGTTGCTCGAAGATATGACAAAATTAATTTTAATTTGCTAAAGGAACGCTCGCATGTTGAAACAGAAATACCAATTGTCAAAAGAATTTGCAATGAAATTCTTAAATTTGGGAAAACATCTTCACCATAAGATATTAAAAATTTTAAAAGATCTATAGGTGATTTTGGAATTTCATCTTTTCGAGCATTAAGAAGCATTTTACAGTCAGTAACTTCATTGCATAGTTCGTTTTCATCAATATCTGAATTGTAAAATTTTCCCAAATTTGAACATTTTTCTTTTAATTTAGCAGGATCATGGCAATTTAGAAAATTTTCAGTGTCAAGGAAATATCCAAAATTTTCGTTCAATGAATTAAGGCGAGTAAATCGAGTTTTTAATTCTTGAATTAATCTATCAACTGAGCATTTCAACACACGATCTAACTCTTGTTCAGCAGTCAAACCAGAATCAGTCATTTTTTCACCTAATCTAATTTTTATACGTCGCACTCTTTTCTTTATTTCAACGCCCCATTCAAAACATTTTTTTTACCTGCTTCAATTGATTGAATGCATAGATCTTCAAGAAATTGCTGCATATGTATGCTTAATCCTTGTAAATCATCGGAGGCATCTTTAAAATTAATTTTTGGATCTTGCATTCGTTTTTGTACACGATCAATTTTCTCGAGAACGTGATGCCAAAAATTTATCAAAACCAGAAAATTAAAATTCAATATATTTTGCAATAAATTGTATGATTCGCTTCTTGTGTCAGATGTTTGATTGAAATCATCAGAAAGATCTTCAATTAATTTCACAAGATTATCGATTCCAAAAAAAATTGCTTTTACAGCTTCTGCTCGTGCACTCCATCGTGTTGTTGATTCACGTTTTACAGTCAAAGGAATGACATCGGTTAATTTTTGCCAACGATTGGTTGATCTTGAAAAAAATAAATAAATTTGTTCAATTACACCAAAAAAAGTTAGCATTATGGGATTAGTTTGAACAGAATGTAATCCTGCAAGATTTAAACTATGATTATCGCAGTTAATAAACACTGCGCGAGGGTTCAAATTGGTAATTCTTTGTTGCAATCCAGAAACATGACCAGCCATAACTGCCGCATTATCATAACATTGCGATCGACAGTCCGAGAGTTCTAATCCATCAGTTTGTAATAATTTGAGTATAGTAATTTTAAGAGCTTCGGCATCTTTTTCAGCTAGCTCAATAAATCCCAGAAATGATTCCTTAATTTCCACTGTTTTTTTATCAAAATCTATTTCAACGTGACGAATAACTTCTGAAAATTGTTCACGATGTTGTAAATCTGGAGTAGAATCAAATATCATGCCAAAGTATTTGCTTTTTTTAATATTTTCAATCAAAACATTTCGAACTATTGAAGCTAAAAGGTGAATAAACTCATTTTGTATGCCTGGTGATAAATAAGATGTTGTTCCTGGATGTAAACGAGAATGTTCCATGTGACTTGCCAAAAGTGGATCATATTGCGCAATCAATTGTAAGAGACCCAGAAAATTACCTGGATTGCCTTCTGTATTCAACAAATTTTCATTATAACCACGTAATGCTAAATTATGAAATGCTAAGAATTTTATGCATGAAAGAAATCTTTTTAAAATTTCTCTCCATCGATCTTTTTCCAACAATATTTGAGCTTGAACTTCCATATCGATTCCAGCACCTTGAGACAATCTTCGTTCAGTTTCTTTCCATGTTGTAAAATTCTGACGGTGTATAATATTATTTTCATGATCATTTACTCTTTCTGAATGCTTAAAATCTCTAAAACCAGCCGGTGAAGAAAATGCAGTTTTACAAAAATCATTATAAAATAACAAACAACAAAAGCAGAAAAGTGTTTCTTTATGAGGCGAATAAATTAACCAAGATCGATTAACATATATACCGTTTGCCAATTTCTTCTTAAACCATGATGATGTAATTGAACGTCCATTATGCACTGCAAAGCTTCCTTTATTATTTTGAAATAAACTCGGGCCACGTAAAATGACTTCAGTTCTTAGTTTTTGTGAAACTATTGGACTGAATGAATGAAAACTTTCTTGAAATTCCAAATATCCAAAATCATTGAACAAAAGCAGATTCGGAATATTTTCTGAAATTGTTGAAAGACATGATCTATTGTTGGATTCAGTCATTTTATAATCAAAATCCGACTCTTCATTGTTTTGTGAGGCATCAAAATCAAAAAATTCATAATCTGACTGAGGCATATGTTTGTCTTCTTTAATATCCTCTATCTGGTCATTTTCTTCAACCTTTTCCTTTTTTAAATAATTTTGCAACATTTGACTTGACTTTTTAGCTTCATTTCGGAATATTCTGGCCTTTTTACGATTTTGTGCGCCACTTAATTTCGGTTTCGGCATATTCTAAAGTTTGAAAGTTTTTTCAAATAATTTTGAGCTTAACAAATAATTCTATAAATCTTACGATTGAGTTCTGGATATAACTCAAATTTCATGTATTTTGGAAAGGCTTTGAAATATATAAACAAAGTTCACCATAAAATTTAAATTTAATTTAAATAGTACTAAAATTAAATTTAAATTTTATGGTGAACTTTGTTTATATATTTCAAATAATCAAAATTCGTTATTTTAATGTTGGTTAAATTTCAAAATCGAAAATCTTTAAATAAAGTTTAGGTTTCAAAAATCAATTTGGCGCCCCTAAAATCGTGGCGCCCGGGGCAAAAGCCCCGCTTGCCCGGCCCTAGATACGCTACTGAATTATTCTGCAAAAAATTTGCGCAGGGATCTGCCTGTATTTCTAAGTAAAACCTATTTCCGACTAGAAAATACTTACGGAGACGGACCAGGGGATAAGCCTCCTCGTTATGACCCGATCAATCCGTGAGAATCTGAAAAGCCAGCTGACCTACTCACAATAGGAACCACCAGTGTCCCTTAAGCTGTGGCCTACTGGATCTCAGCTTCACTGTAACTATTTTTCATAAATAATAAGCCTAACAATTGAACCAAATAAAAATTATTATCCAAAACTTAAAAATTAAATGAAAATTAAACAATTTAACAACTAAACTAAATTGAATAAAAAATTTATTTAACTTAAAACATTACATAAAAATTTCATATTAAAATAAAATTACCCAGTCCAATCCACGATGGCATAAAATCGAAAATTGAGAGCATATGTTCACTACCTGACAAACGATTTGTGGTGTAAATCTGAAAACTAATTTAGCAAGTTCAACAACTGATTGAATTGTACGCCTACGCATTCTCTGCTACTATATCCAATTAGAATGCGAGGCAATTCTGATTAATTTTTGCATGCATGCGTAAATGTGTGCAATTGTTTATTTTTTCATTTAATTAATTTAATTAATCAAAATTCTATTTTTTATTAATTTTTAAGATTTATTTTTATAATTCTATAATTTAAATGGTTTTTGCTAATTTTAATTTAGTTTTACAAGTTTTTATAATTTAAATAAGTTTAGTTAACTTTATTTTAGTTTCATTGATTTAAACAATCTGGTTTTATAAATTTTATAATTCATCTAATTTTTCTACTTTTATTCCACTTTTTATCATTTTATCAGTTTAATCGATATTTTATTTGAAATTTGAAATTTATTTATTTAACAATTTTTCATATTATAAATTAATTTATTATCCATTATTTTATTATTATTTTTTTTGTTAGCTATTCCGAATGCGATATTTCTCCTAACTGTGTTAGTGATCGCGACCTTTATTTGCGTTCCTTTATTTTATTACCCGGTCTTATTTATCATCAATGTGTTATGTACTTTAATTTGTATTGATTGGTGTTCTAATTTAACTTGGTGCGATTTTTTTGTTATATATTTTTGATTCATGAAAACAAGCTCTCAATTCTCGGTTCCAGCCCAACACCAGTGGAACGCGAAGACTGCGAAAATGTTGAGCAGATAAGCAGCTAGAAGGGATGGATTCTCTCAACACGTAACTCACCATTACTAAAATTTCTAATGACGGGTAGAGGCTGCTAACTTCACGTTTTTGATTGTTTTTGAGTCGGTTGATAATTGATTTATATTAATGAAAAGAATAAATTGGTTTCATGCTTACTTTAGATGAAGGAAAAATATATATTATTATAATAAAATCAATATTTCCCTCATTTCCGCTAAATTCAATCACATATTAATTTTCATTTTGTAATATTTAATTAGGTTGTTTGAAAATTTTAATTTAAATAAAATTTAATAAGATATATTTGTTTCACTCAAATTATTAAGTATTATCGGAATTAGTTTTAATGATTAGTTTATTTGCATATCTAAATTCAAATAATTATATTTAATAATGAATAAGTGTGATTACATGTATAATGAATTGTGCGAAATTCTCTTGAACGAGATTAAAAATTTCGAATTGTCATGTAAAGAGCTTGAAGAAAGTAAAATTGAATTATGAACAATTTCCTTGATTTGGTTATTTAGTTTTTAACCCTGCATTGCCACGAATTGCAAGATATCAATCAATCTCTGAATTCGAGGTGCAAGCTGCCGATCTAAAGAAGATATTTCATAAAAAATTTAAAAAATGTGTGGTATTTGGAAGGTTGAATTTTAATATTTTCATTATAAAATATTTTTTAAAGTTAATTTCAATGATTATTTTTTAATGACTTTATGATTTTTCATTATGTTTTCTTTACCATTATCCTTGGATTTTTGGTGTATTTAATAGGAGATATATTACGCTTTTATTATTTTGTAGCTGAAATAATAAAATTGCTGATATTAATGTATTTTTAATTAATGGAAAAATATTATAAGTTTGTGCTGCAAATTGCTATAAATAAACTTTTTGAGAAAAATTATAAAGTAGAATATACAGGTATTCCCCGACTTACGACCGAGATATATTCCTGGTCATCGGCCGTAGATCGAATTTCATAAAAAAAAATTAAGAAAATAATTACATACTGTACTACTAACTTTAAGGGTCAGAAGAAATGAAACTACCCAAAATTCATATAATTCAAACTTTATTTAAAAAAATAATAATAACAAAAATATATATTGAATTAAAAACATATTACATATATAATAAAACAAAAATACATAATAAAAAAAATATATTATTAAACAAAAATATATTATTTAATTTATAGTTATTTAAATGTCTTCATCATCCTTACTTATTACAAGAGTGCAATTCATTGCGTTGTCTTCAGAAACAGAATTTCCAGTGCAGGTTTTCTTAAAAAAATTGTCTAATTTCGTCTGAACAGTTTGAGCTTTCATTTCCCGGTAAATTTCATAATAACAATCCAAATTTTCCTGAATCAGCCTATTTATTTCTGAGAATCGCTCTTCATTTGCATCCATTTGTTGTAATTTTAGCATTCCCTTATTAAATTGGTTAAAAGTAGCACTTATTTCTTTTGTTGAGAATTTTTTTGTGGACTTTCTTCTTCATCTGATTTGCTTTTATCTTCGCTTTCTGCAACACATTGTCCTTCAAATTCCAATAAATCTTCATTCGTTAGGTCATCCAATTGGTGTGCAATGAGTTGCTTAATATCTTCACTGACAACTTCAAAATTAAGCTGCCGACCAAGATCTACGATCTGATCTGTAATTTCGTCAATGTTAACTTCTTTTTCAATCGACGAACTTGTACATTCTTCAAATCTTTTTGTTAATTTTTTCCATATTGACTTCTTTCCATCCACTTGCTATGTTTTTAATTCCATGAAGAATATTATACTTTGACCAAAATTCTTTTAAAGTAATCCCCTCTTCAAGAGCCATAATTGGTTGAGTAAATGTAATTTTTAAAAAATAGGCCTTAAATGTAACTATAGCACCCTGATCCATGGGCTGCAAAAGATTTTGTGCTGTCCTTTCTAGCCATTTGATCCGTCATATCGACGCCAAATTTGGTGTTATTATAAAAAGCAATGGTTGCCGGTATACATTTACCTGTTTCTTCAATTTTTACATATTTATGCTTCGAACTTAGTAAGAGAATTTTTTGTTCGGTTTGCTTTCGTAAATTGTTAGAGTACAATTATTTGATTTGTAAAGCTGCGTTGAAAAACGTGCCATTTTGTCTTTCTTTTCTTTTGCAGGTTTGGGTAATTCCCGAATAGTTCCTAATGTAGTTCTTTTTGATAAAGGTTTTGTTGCTAAGGATGTGCTAGTAAAACAATTGTCCGTGGGTTATATTTCGTCCCAACCTATAAATGGTTCAGTGAGTTTGAGAACAACAAATTGACTAAGTGGTATAGTCTCATCTTTTCCCAAATACGGAAATCCATTTGCAGTATATTTATTTTCAACGTCCGATGCCAACCAGAACTTGATTCCGAACTTATCGAGTTTATTGGACATATATTGTGTAAATCGGCATCTTGATTTTGTCGCAAATAGCTGTTCATCAACAGTTTGCACCTGGTTTGTAGCAGTTTTGATTACTTTCTATAAATGCGTTCCATACCTTGGAGATGAGAGCCAATTTGTCAGTCTGCAGACACTGGCTCCGTTCGCTTCTTCTATCAAAACGAATAAATCGCATAATTTCTATGAAACGATTTCTGTTCATTGTTCGTGAAAAAAATGCAGGACCCAATTTCTTATTCCATAAATATGAAACGTTCAAGTTTCTTGTTTCACATCTAACTCTTCTAAAGTTATACTCCATTCGGATCCTAAAACTCGACGTGCTTCTGATTCTGTGCATATTTTTATATAATTCATAATTTCCTGGTCAATTATCAAAAAAAATGCACTCCTTACTTTGCCCTTCATAATGTTGCGTTTCGCATATCCCGTTGGCTCTGATATTTCTCTGAAAATTGTATGAAGCGGAGATCTTCCAGGTCCAGAACCTTGGTGAAATATTTGCCAAACAGCTCGATTATCAGATCGTTTTCTTTACATTCATCTTCGGAACTGGTGAACAATCTCATTTTTTTTCGTCCCCTACGAGCGTTCACAATGTTCTCTTCCTCATTATCCGTATCGAATATCAGTAGTGTGTATCTATCCCTAACGACCACAAGCCTCCCAACTGTTTTCATGTTTTATACCTATTTTTCCCTCATAAACGTAAAAAAAAACACTTAAAACCTTAAAAACCTATATCTTTTAATTTCTTTATTCCGAAGACATTTTGCTTTCAAAATAAAAACTTAAAAAACAACAAAAATATTAAAAAAACAACACAAAATGTTAATAAAACAGGGAAAAAAAATACTGATAAAACTATGAAAAACGTTTGTCGGCTTGCGGTCGTTAGGGATAGATACACAGTAGGTAGTTAGGAGCCCGCGGCCGCAATTACCCCCCCCCCCCCGGGGGGGGGGTCTGCGGCAACTTTTTTTGCGGCACGATTTTTTTTGCGGCAACTTTTGATTACGCAATTGCGGCAACTCAAATTTCTTGCTTTCAGGGATTTTTGGTCCAAATATTTTTTTATCACACTATAGTGAGGGGGTCTCGATGGTCCTGGGATTTTCAATACAAAAAAATTTTTTTCAATACAAAAAGGCGGTCTTCAATAAAAAAGCCAAGGATTTATCAGACTATAGTGAGGGGGTCTCGATGGTCCTGGGATTTTCAATACAAAAAATTTTTTTTTCAATACAAAAACGATGGTCCTGGGATTTTCAATACAAAAAATTTTTTTCTATACAAAAATCCGACTACCACTAAAAAAGCATGGAATTTTCAGACTATAGTGAGGTGGGTCTCGATGGTCCTGGGATTTTCAATACAAAAATCCGACTACCACTAAAAAAGCCAAGGATTATTCACACTATAGTGAGGGGGTCTCGATGGTCCTGGGATTTTCAATACAAAAATCCGACTACCACTAAAAAAGCCAAGGATTATTCACACTATAGTGAGGGGGTCTTGATGGTCCTAGGATTTTCAATACAAATAAAATTTTTTCTATACAAAAAATCCGACTACCAGTAAAAAAGCATGGTAATTTAAGGTCTCAGGATATTTTCAATAGAAAAAGACAGTCTTCAATAAAAAAGCATGGTAATTTAAGGTCTCAGGATATTTTCAATACAAAAACCCGACTACCACTAAAAAAGCATGGATTTTTCTAGGTCAATTCAGGTGGGTCTCCTTGGTCCTGAGAATTTCAATAGAAAAAGGCGGTCTTCAATAAAAAAGAGTGGTAATTTAAGGTCTCAGGATATTTTCAATAGAAAAAGGCGGTCTTCAATAAAAAAGCATGGTAATTTAAGGTCTCAGGATATTTTCAATAGAAAAAGGTGGTCTACACTAAAAAAGAGTGGCAATTTAAGGTCTCAGGATATTTTCAATACAAAAATCCGATTATCAATAAAAAAGCATGGATTTTTCTAGGCCAATTCAGGTGGGTCTCCTTGGTCCTGAGAATTTCAATAGAAAAAGGCGGTCTACACTAAAAAAGAGTGGTAATTTAAGGTCTCAGGATATTTTCAATAGAAAAAGGCGGTCTTCAATAAAAAAGCATGGTAATTTAAGGTCTCAGGATATTTTCAATAGAAAAAGGCGGTCTACACTAAAAAAAGAGTGGTAATTTAAGGTCTCAGGATATTTTCAATAGAAAAAGACAGTCTTCAATAAAAAAGCATGGTAATTTAAGGTCTCAGGATATTTTCAATACAAAAACCCGACTACCACTAAAAAAGCATGGATTTTTCTAGGTCAATTCAGGTGGGTCTCCTTGGTCCTGAGAATTTCAATAGAAAAAGGCGGTCTTCAATAAAAAAGAGTGGTAATTTAAGGTCTCAGGATATTTTCAATACAAAAATCCGATTATCACTAAAAAGCATGGATTTTTCTAGGTCAATTTAGGTGGGTCTCCTTGGTCCTGAGAAAAAGGTGGTCTACACTAAAAAAGCGTGGTAAATTTTTAAATTAAAGTAAATAATGGGTCTAAAAATTAAATTACAGTAAATTATGGGTCTAAAACATTAAATTACTGTAAATTATGGGTCTAAAAATTTAGAATTACAGTAAATTATGGTCCAAATTTTAAAATTACAGTAAATTATGGTCCAAATTTTTGAATTAAAGTAAATTATGGGCTCAGATTTTTGAATTAAAGTAAATTATGGGCTCAAATAACTAAATTAAGGTTCAAATTTTTAAATTAAAGTAAATAATGGTTCTAAAAATTTAATTACAGTTAATTATGGTTCTAAAAAATTAAATTAAAGTAAATTTTGGTTCTTAAAAATTAAATTACAGTAAATTATGGTCCAAATTTTTCAATTACATTAAATAATGGTCCAAATTTTTCAATTACATTAAATTATGGTTCTAAAAAATTAAATTACAGTAAATTATGGTTCTTAAAAATTAAATTACAGTAAATAATGGTCCAAATTTTTCAATTACAGTTAATTATGGTTCTAAAAAATTAAATTAAAGTAAATTATGGTTCAAATTTTTAAATTAAAGTAATGAATGGGCTCAAGTAACTAAATTAAGGTTCTAAAAAATTAAATTAAAGTTAATTAAGGTCCAAATTTTAAAATTAAGTAATCAATGGTCAAAAATTTTAAATTAAAGTTAAATAAGTAAATTAAAGTAATAATTTTTAAATAAGTAATGTAATAAGTAAATTAAAGTAAGATTTTAAAATTTATTAACAAAAAGTTGAAATAATAGAAGGTGTTTGAGAATTGAAATTTTTTAATGAAAATTTTTATGAAATAATTTTTTAAGTAATTTTTAATAGAAATTTTTATGGAATAATTTTTTAAGTTAATTTTTAATGGAAATTTTTATGAAATATTTTTCAATGATAATTTTAGATGGAAATTTTTAAGATAATTTTTAATGAAAATTTCTATGAAATATTTTTCAAAGACAAATTTTAATAATAATTCAACAACAAACCAACAACTTAGTACCAACAACCAGTAACTTATGAACATGTATTAACAATCAGATACCTACAACTAGTTACTAACAACCTGCTACCAAGTACTTACAATCAGTTACCTGCTACCAAATACTTTCAACATGATACCACGTACTAAATAACTCTCAAACAACCAGATACTTACAACCAATTACCAGATACCAAGTACCTACAACTAGTTACTAACAACTAGTTACCTGATACTAAGTACCTACAACCATCTAACAAGTACTAACAACCAAAAACAAGCAACCAACTAGGTACTAAGTACTAACAACCGACAACAACCAGCTAACAACTAACTACCACCTACCAAGTACCTACAACCACATACTAACAACTAGTTACCAGATACCAACTACTCACAGCCGTCAACAACCAGGTACTAAGCATTATTAACCAACTACTAAGTACCAACAACAACTAACTACCAACTACTAAGTACCTACAACCACCTACCTATTAACTAGCTACAACCACCTACCAACTAGCTACCACCTACCCATTAACTAGTTACAACCAGCTAACTAGGTACTAGATACCAAGTACTAACAAACAGTTACCTGCTACTAAGTACCTACAACCATCTACCAAGTACATACAACCAAGTACTAAGCATTATTAACCAACTACTAAGTACCTACAACCATCTAACAAGTACATACAACCAAGTACTAAGCATTATTAACCAACTACTAAGTACCTACAACCGACTAGCTACCACCTACCAAGTACCACCAACAACGAGATACCTACAACTAGATACTAACAACTAGTTACCAGATACCTACTACTCACAGCCGTCAACAACCAGGTACTAAGCATCATCAACCAAGTAATAACAACTAGATACCTAGTACTTACAACCAGATGACCACATGAAATTATTGGTTAAATAAGTAAATTAATGTCTAATTTTTAAATTAAGTAATCAATGGTCTAAAATATTAAAGTTAAAGTCAATTTAAGATGAAAGTTTTCTGGGATTTTCAATGTTAATTTTAGATGCAAATCTTCGTCAATCAATCAATGACCACATGAAATTATTAGTTAAATATGAAAATAAGGGTTATAATTAGTTGTTTAGTAAATTATGGTGTAAAATTAAGAAATAAAGAATAATTAGGTAAATTAAGGATAAATTAAGGAAAATTAAGGTTCAAAATTTAAAATTAAGTAACCAATGGTTCAAATTTTAAATTAAAGCTAAATAAGTAAATTAAAGTAAGATTTTTAAATTTATTATCAAAAGATTGAATAACCACCAACTTTTTTTGAGAAATGTAATTTTTAATGAAAATTTAAATGGAAATTTTTTTTTTAAATGAAAATTTTAATGAAATAATAATAAAAATAATAATAATAATAATAATAATAATAATAATAATAATAATAATAATAATAATAATAATAATAATAATTCAACAGTTCCCAACAATCGGTTACTGATTATTTTTAACTAGGTTCTAACAAATAAGTACTTTCAACATGATACCAAGTACTAACTCTCAAACAACCAGATACCTACAACTAGTTACTAACAACCAACTAAGTATTCTTTATTGTATTTTATGAAATGTTTTTAAATTAATTTTTTATCTGTCTTCAAAAATATGTTTAATTACAATCAGTAGAAAAACCTTTTCAAATTTAACAAAAATGTTGATTTTCATCAAAAAACCACAACTTAATCACTTTAAAACACTACGTGAAATTCAAAATAATTTAAATTACAATGAAAGACTAATGAATTCTAATTTACAAAACATTCTTCTTTTAATTGATAACTTATTATTGCAATGTAAAAATCGCATTCAATAAATACTTATTATTGATCAGTTTTATTATATATACTCTGAGTTTATCCGACAGGATGTTTTGACCCCCCTAAGGGTACTGGTCATAAGGGTACTGGTCGTAAGGGTATTGGTCGTAAGGGTATTAGTCGTAATGGTATTGGTAACACTCAATCCCCCACCTACCCATTAACTATCTACTAGTTACTAACAACCAGGTCTCAAACAACTAAATACTAAACACTTACAATCAACTAGCAACCAGGTACTAAGCATTATCAACCTACAACTATAACAACACTATACCAACTACCAAATACAAGATACCAACAACTTAGTACCAACAATCAACTAACAACACATAAAAATAATAGCAATTAAATACAAAATATTCTTCATCACATACACTATCTTCTTATCAAAATCTAAAAAGTCAACCAACTACTTACAACCAACAACTATGTACTAACAAATTGATCTTTAAAAGCAAATACTCATCACTTGAAAAATTAGATGAAAAATAAATTGAACTCAAGGCATCAATAACTAGGTAAAAAATTGATTAAATAATTGTAAAAATTTAAATTATTCAAAATAAATGCCATAAAAATGTAATTTATGGACAAGAAAGAAATCTAATCATTAATCATCCAGTAAATAAAAAAATACTGATCATTCAAGTTGAATCAACTAAGATAATAAATTAATAAGATAAGATTTATTAGATAATTGATTTAGATTGAATAAATTAATTGAAATAAAATTAATTTTAATTATTTTTTTTAAAAGTAATACATGTACTCAAATTGATTGACTGATTGCTCAAAATATTCAAAAAAAACAGTAGAAATTCATTAAAATTAACAAAGTCAGCAATCTACAATAAAAATAATTATCATTAAATTCCAAGAGAGACTAGATAACTAATGATAACATCTAATAAACCAGTAAATTCATTTAAATGACAATAATTGGTATATTCAAGCGAATTCTCTAATAAAATCATCTAAAAAGAATCATTTTCCCCTAAATATATCAATATTTAAAGATTAGTATCTTATCGATAAGTACTTGTTAAAGATCATATATTCACTTCAAACTAATAAGATTCCTTAAAATCCCTTAAATGACTATATTTCTACCCTTAATTCATATTATTACAAATATCATCTAAAAAGCATCAAATTTCCTTGAAATAACTATATCTTTAAAGATTAGTATTTTATCGATAAATATCCTTAAAAGGTTATATATTTACCTCAGACTAATAAGATTGCTTAAAATCCCTTTAAATGACTATAATTCTAACTTTAATTCCTATTATCACGAATATTTCCCTATAAAACATGTAAAATAAATTGGTCATTAACCCTAAATAATTTATAAAATCTAATGATAAAACTGGTTATAATTAAATTTTTATTCTAAAAATAAATCACTCTATTTGAAATTTAAAATAATTATTACTGTACAATATAATTGACTAGGTCCCATTGAAAGATTAAATTTATCCATTCAATAAAATATATTTCTTCAAATGATCATTTTTACTGATATTCAACCGATTTAATTACTAATTAAAATCAATCGATATATTTCTTCCAATAAAGATCAATTTTATTTAGTTGTTGTCGATGTTTTAAGTCCATATTTCTAAACTTTTGTCATTCTCCGCCTAAATAAAGATAAAAATAAATTAAAGTTGATATCAATCCCAATTATCTGTAAAAATTCCATTGTCAAAACCAAGTAAATCGATCATTAACCCTACTTAATAAAACATAAGTCTAAATTAATATACAATGAATTAATCACAACCTAATAAAACGATATAATTTCAATTTATTATTGATTCATAACTGACTAATGTATTGACATTTCCCTTAAAACATTGATATTTTACCAACATCATACTTAAAAAATCATATATTCCCATCTTAACCCATCCTTCATTAAATTTAACCGACTATATCTCCTTTACAATGATATATTCCTACCTTAGCCGATCTCTCATTAAATTTAACCAACTATATCCCCTCAAAAGATCATATTTTCCCACCTTATTCGATCCCTCATTAAATCTAACCGACAATATCCCATCTTAACCGATCTCTCACCAAATATTTCTACCCTTTTAAACATCTAACCAAATATATCCTTCAATTCTACCCACTTGAATCCTCCTTTAATTCAATTCAGTCTTAAAATCCTTAGAGAGAATTCTTCAAAAAATATGACTTTTAATTAACTGTTAAAGACACCAGACATTCTTCTATTGAAATAATTTAGTAGCTAAATAATAAGAGCCCACTAAAAGGTCAAAATTCACTAAAATTTTCTACAAATATTCACCATCAAATACTGGAGATGATATATATTGTTTGATTATAATTCTTCATCGATTCAACCAATCATTTTCAAGCAATAACAGCAAACTAAATTTCTGTATATCCTACAATCATTTTCAAGTAAATTTAAAGTCATTGATAAAGTTAACTGGTTTATTAGCTTATGTTTTTTAAAGTGCATCAATGTGTAAATATTCTTAGAAAATTATTGAAAAATTATTTATTCAAATGCATTACAAAGTCATCAAAAATCACTTAATTATTAACCTAATTGTCAATGAAATTAATTTTTATTTAAAAACTATTCAATAAAATACAACTAATTATCAAGAAATTAATTAAATTTATCAATTAAATTTATCAGTCAACATGAAATTCTTAGAAAATTATTCAATATCCTCATAAAAATTTATCCACTTGATTATTGTAAAAACTCTAATTATTAACATTGAAAATAAATTTTATTTAAAATTAAAAAACCAATCAATAAAAATACATTCAATTATCAAGAAATTAATTAAATTTACCTTAGAATTAGCATTAAATTACAGAAATTCACAAAAATAATGGAAATTCACAAAAATGATAAAAATTCACAAAAATAATAGAAATTCATGAAAATGATAGATATCCACGAAAAATTACGGAAATTCATGAAAATATTAGAAATTCACAAAAAATGATGGAAATTCATGAAAATGATAGAAATTTACTTGAATAAAACCATCAACTCTAAAAATTATCAATGCCTTAAACAACAAATTTGTCTAAATAATCATTCAAATAAAAGCATTAAATACCTTTACGACTAATACACTTACGACATGTTGAATGTGAGTAGTACCCTTGTGAGCAATACCTATAGGGGGACAGAATATTTTTTCGGATAAACTCAGAGTATATATTAATTAACTCATTCAAATTTATCATTGAATCAGTAAAATTATCATAAATTTCGATAAAAATTCTAATGTGATAAGCAATGAAAAGAGAAATATTCTTTAAACTTAGATAAAACTAACAATGAAGGTGGTAAGAATCATTAAAGTGAGAAAATTATTCATTACTCGATGATAAATTCAAATGGATGAAAATAATTGGTAGAATAATTTATTAATGGGCATAGATAAGAAAAAAGGTTGATAAGAATGGAAATATATTAATTGAATTTATTTAAAATTATTTCATAAAATTCATAAAAAAAACTTTTAAAAGAAATATTTGTGGAGATGTTTTAGGTGAAAATTAATCAAAATCGGCGGAATATAATTGATTAAATATCGAGGATGGGGGTTATAATTAATGGAAAATCAATGGGATACAAATGATTAAATAGTGGAAAATCCGGGAATATAAGTGATTAATTAATGGAATATTGAGAATCGGAGGAATATCAATGAGAAGGATATATAATTTAAACTAGTTTATTACATAACAAGCCACGACTAGTTTATTACATAACAAGCTGTGAATGGTATTTTACCAACATTTTTAAAGTATGTAATTTAATTTTAATTTTATTTTTAAATTGTACATATTTTGAATATCAAGCTGTGAATGGTATTTTACCAACATTTTTAAAGTATGTAATTTAATTTTAATTTTATTTTTAAATTGTACATATTTTGAATATCATTCTATTGTTTAATTCCGATAATAAGTATAAAAAGTCTATAATGATTAATAAATTAATATCTTGTTAACATTTACCAGAGAATTTAAAAAACTTTACTTAAAATATAGTGAAGTATTTAATTTTGATTGTACTTTATAAGACATATATTTGAGTATTAACTTATTTTGATTGAAGTATCACATTCAATATTATGATTTTTTTTTTCTAAATTGAAATATTTTAGTGTAAAATAGTTAATTTGATAATAAATAGAATACAATATTAAAGGACTTTTTGAAAAAAAAGTTACTTTCTACTGCCTAATCAATAAGTTTAAAAAGTTTAGAACTGTTAATAAATCAATTTCTTATTCGCATTTACATATAAATTTTTTATTTTTAAATTAAAGTATTAAATTGATGATTTAATTTTAATTGTATTTGAATGATACATTTAATTTACTTTGATTGAAAGGAGTAATATAATTCATATTATGATATTTGTTTTCGAAATATTTAGTGTAGAATAGTAAATTTAATAATATATAGCTATTATTACAAGTATTTATTCAACAAAAAAAAACTTTATTTCTATTGTCTTATTCCATCAATAAGATTAAGTCTATATCTGGTAAAAAAAAATTTTCTGATTTACATTTATTTAAAAAAGCTTTACTTATAAAATTTATATTTTTAAAATTTAATTTTGATTATATTTTCTAAGACTTATATTTGAATATTTAACTTATTTTGAATGAAAAGGGTAATATATATATTATTATCTTTTATGATAATTTTTTTTTGAAATACATAATGCAAATTAAAAAATTTTAGTAATAATTTGCAATTATTTTAGTCAAAAATTAAAAAAAAGACCTATTCCATATTTCTTAATCAAATACCATTCACAGCTTGTTATGTAATAAAATAGACGCGGCTTGTTATGTAATAAAATAGTTTAAATTACATATCCTTCTCATTGATATTCCTCCGATTCTCAATATTCCATTAATTAATCACTTATATTCCCGGATTTTCCACTATTTAATCATTTGTATCCCATTGATTTTCCATTAATTATAACCCCCATCCTCGATATTTAATCAATTATATTCCGCCGATTTTGATTAATTTTCACCTAAAACATCTCCACAAATATTTCTTTTAAAAGTTTTTTTTATGAATTTTATGAAATAATTTTAAATAAATTCAATTAATATATTTCCATTCTTATCAACCTTTTTTCTTATCTATGCCCATTAATAAATTATTCTACCAATTATTTTCATCCATTTGAATTTATCATCGAGTAATGAATAATTTTCTCACTTTAATGATTCTTACCACCTTCATTGTTAGTTTTATCTAAGTTTAAAGAATATTTCTCTTTTCATTGCTTACCACATTAGAATTTTTATCGAAATTTATGATAATTTTACTGATTCAATGATAAATTTGAATGAGTTAATTAATATATACTCTGAGTTTATCCGAAAAAATATTCTGTCCCCCTATGGGTATTGCTCACAAGGATACTACTCACATTCAACATGTCGTAAGTGTATTAGTCGTAAAGGTATTTAATGCTTTTATTTGAATGATTATTTAGACAAATTTGTTGTTTAAGGCATTGATAATTTTTAGAGTTGATGGTTTTATTCAAGTAAATTTCTATCATTTTCATGAATTTCCATCATTTTTTGTGAATTTCTAATATTTTCATGAATTTCCGTAATTTTTCGTGGATATCTATCATTTTCATGAATTTCTATTATTTTTGTGAATTTTTATCATTTTTGTGAATTTCCATTATTTTTGTGAATTTCTGTAATTTAATGCTAATTCTAAGGTAAATTTAATTAATTTCTTGATAATTGAATGTATTTTTATTGATTGGTTTTTTAATTTTAAATAAAATTTATTTTCAATGTTAATAATTAGAGTTTTTACAATAATCAAGTGGATAAATTTTTATGAGGATATTTATGAGTAATTTATGTTTTAGAACAATGTTTTATTAAGTAGGGATAATCTATTTACTTGGTTTTGACAATGAAAACTTTACAGATAATTGGGATTGATATCAACTTTAAATTATTTTTTATCTTTATTTAGACGGACAACGACAAAAGTTGGAAATATTGATTTAAAACGTCGACTAAAGAAAATTGATCTTTATTGGGAGAAATCTATCGGGTGATTTTAATTAGTAATTAAATCGGTTGGATATCGGTAAAAATGATCATTTGAAGAAATATGGATAAATTTAATCTTTCTATGCAACTACTCAGTTATATTGTACAGTCAAATTTCAAGCAATATTTATTTTAAATTTCGAGTACAGTGATTAACAAAAATTTAATTATAACCGGTTTTATCATTAGATTTTATAAATTATTTAGAGTTAATGATTTTACCTGTTTTATAGGGAAATATTTGTGATAATACGAATTAAAGTTAGAATTATAGTCATTTAAAGGGGATTTTAAGGAATCTTATTAGTCTGAGGTAAATATATAACCTTTTAAGGATATTTATCGATAAAATACTAATCTTTAAAGATAGAGTTATTTTTGGGAAATTTGATGCTTTTTAGATGATTTTATTGAATTATTTGTAATAATATTGATTAAGGGTAGAAATATAGTCATTTAAGGGATTTTAAGGAATCTTGTTAGTTTGAGGTGAATATATGATATTTAACAAGTACTTATCGATAAGATACTAATCTTTAAAAATAGAGATATTTCAGGCGAAATGATTCTTTTTAGATGATTTTATTAGAGAATTCGCTTGAATATACCAATTATTGTCATTTGAATGAATTTTCTGGTTTGTTAGTTTTCTAGTCTCTTTTGGAATTTAATGATAATTATTTTTATTGTAGATTGATGACATTGATAATTTTAATGAATTTATACTGATTTTTGAATATTTTGAGCATTCAGTCAATCAATTTGAGTACATGTATTATTTTTAAAAAAAAATAATTAAAATTAATTTTATTTCAATTAATTTATTCAATCTAAATCAATTATCTACTAAATCTTATCTTATTAATTTATTATCTTAGTCGATTCAACTTGAATGATCAGTATTTTTTTATTTACTGGATGATTAATGAATAGAATTCTTTCTTGTCTATTAATTAAATTTTTATGATATTTATTTTGAGTAAATTTAAATTTTTGCAATTATTTAATCAATTTTTACCAAGTTATTGATGTCTTAAGTTCAATTAATTTTCCATCTAATTTTTCAAGTGATGAGTATTTTTCTTTTAAAGATCAATTTGTTAGTACATAGTTGTTGGTTGTAGGTAGTTGGTTGTTAGTACTTGGTAGTTGGTAGTTGGTATCTGATTGACTTTTTAGATTTTGATAAGAAGATAGTGTATGTGATGAAGAATATTTTGTATTTAATTGCTATTATTTTTATGTGTGGTTAGTTGATTGTTGGTATCTAGTTGTTGGTATCTTGTATTTAATAGTTGGTAGAGTGTTGTTTACTGATTGTTGTTATATAGTTGTAGGTTGATAATGCTTAGTAACAGGTTGATGTTGGTTGTATGTACTTAGTATCAGGTAACTGGTTGTTAGTACATGGTAGTTAATTAATGAGTAGGTGGTGGTTGAGTGTTACCAATAGCCTTACGACCAGTACCCTTACGACCAGTACCCTTAGGGGGGTCAAAACATCCTGTCGGATAAACTCAGAGTATATATAATAAAACTGATCAACAATAAGTATTTATTGAATGTGATTTTTACTTTGCAATAATAAGTTATCATTTAAAAGAAGATGTTTTTGTAAATTAGAATTCATTAGTATTTCATTGTAATTTAAATTATTTTGAATTTCACGTGGTGTTTTAAAGTGATTGAGTTGTGGTTTTTTGATGAAAGTCAACATGTTTGTTAAATTTAGACATTTTGAAAAGGTTTTCTATTGATTGTAATTAAACATATTTTTGAAGACAGATAAAAAATTAATTTAAAAACATTTCATAAAATACAATAAAGAATACTTAGTTGGTTGTTAGTAACTAGTTGTAGGTATCTGGTTGTTTGAGAGTTAGTTAGTACGTGGTATCATGTTCAAAGTATTTGTTAGCATCTAGTTAAAAATATTTAGTAACCGATTGTTGGGAACTGTTGAATTATTATTATTATTATTATTATTATTATTATTATTATTATTATTATTATTATTATTATTATTATTATTATTATTATTCCATTAAAATTTACATTAAAAAATTAACTTAAAAAATTATTTCATTAAAATTAACTTAAAAAATTTTACATTTAAAATTAACTTAAAAAAAATTTCCATTTAAATTTTCATTAAAAATTACATTTCTCAAAAAAGTTGGTGGTTATTCAATCTTTTGATAATAAATTTAAAAATCTTACTTTAATTTACTTATTTAGCTTTAATTTAAAATTTGAACCATTGGTTACTTAATTTTAAATTTTGAACCTTAATTTTCCTTAATTTATCCTTAATTTACCTAATTATTCTTTATTTCTTAATTTTACACCATAATTTACTAAACAACTAATTATAACCCTTATTTTCATATTTAACTAATAATTTCATGTGGTCATTGATTAATTGACGAAGATTTGCATCTAAAATTAACATTGGAAATCCCAGAAAATCTTCATCTTAAATTAACTTTAACTTTAATATTTTAGATCATTGATTAGTTAATTTAAAAATTAAACATTATTTTACCTATTTAACTAATAATTTCATGTGGTCATCTGGTTGTTAGTACTTGGTATCTGGTTGACAGTGCTTAGTATGTAGTTGTTAGTAGTTGGTTGATAATGCTTAGTACCTGGTTGTTGACGGCTGTGAGTAGTTGGTATCTGGTAACTAGTTGTTAGTATCTAGTTGTAGGTATCTCGTTGTTGGTGGTACTTGGTAGGTGGTAGCTAGTCGGTTGAAGGTACTTAGTAGTTGGTTAATAATGCTTAGTACTTGGTTGTATGTACTTGGTAGATGGTTGTAGGTACTTAGTAGCAGGTAACTGGTTGTTAGTACTTGGTATCTAGTACCTAGTTAGCTGGTTGTAACTAGTTAATGGGTAGGTGGTTGTAGGTACTTGGTAGGTACTTAGTAGTTGGTAATTAATGCTTAGTACCTGGTTGATGTTGGTTGTATGTACTTGGTAGCAGGTTGTAGGTACTTGGTATCTGGTAATTGGTTGTTAGTACTTGGTATCTAGTACCTAGTTAGCTGGTTGTAACTAGTTAATGGGTAGGTGGTAGCTAGTTGGTAGGTGGTTGTAGCTAGTTAATAGGTAGGTGGTTGTAGGTACTTAGTAGTTGGTAGTTAGTTGTTGTTGGTACTTAGTAGTTGGTTAATAATGCTTAGTACCTGGTTGTTGACGGCTGTGAGTAGTTGGTATCTGGTAACTAGTTGTTAGTATGTGGTTGTAGGTACTTGGTAGGTGGTAGTTAGTTGTTGTCGGTTGTTAGTACTTGGTACCTAGTTGGTTGCTTGTTTTTGGTTGTTAGTACTTGTTAGATGGTTGTAGGTACTTAGTATCAGGTAACTAGTTGTTAGTAACTAGTTGTAGGTACTTGGTATCTGGTAATTGGTTGTAAGTATCTGGTTGTTTGAGAGTTATTTAGTACGTGGTATCATGTTGAAAGTATTTGGTAGCAGGTAACTGATTGTAAGTACTTGGTAGCAGGTTGTTAGTAACTAGTTGTAGGTATCTGATTGTTAATACATGTTCATAAGTTACTGGTTGTTGGTACTAAGTTGTTGGTTTGTTGTTGAATTATTATTAAAATTTGTCTTTGAAAAATATTTCATAGAAATTTTCATTAAAAATTATCTTAAAAATTTCCATCTAAAATTATCATTGAAAAATATTTCATAAAAATTTCCATTAAAAATTAACTTAAAAAATTATTCCATAAAAATTTCCATTAAAAATTAACTTAAAAAATTATTTCATAAAAATTTTCATTAAAAAATTTCAATTCTCAAACACCTTCTATTATTTCAACTTTTTGTTAATAAACTTTAAAATCTTACTTTAATTTACTTATTACATTACTTATTTAAAAATTATTACTTTAATTTACTTGTTTAACTTTAATTTAAATTTTTGACCATTGATTACTTAATTTTAAAATTTGGACCATAATTTACTTTAATTTAATTTTTTAGAACCTTAATTTAGTTATTTGAGCCCATTCATTACTTTAATTTAAAACTTTGAACCATAATTTACTTTAATTCAAAAATTTAGACCATTATTTACTTTAATTGAAAAATTTGAACCATAATTTACTTTAATTTAATTTTTTAGAACCATAATTAACTGTAATTGAAAAATTTGGACCATTATTTACTGTAATTTAATTTTTAAGAACCATAATTTACTGTAATTTAATTTTTTAGAACCATAATTTACTGTAATTCAATTTTTAAGAACCATTATTTACTGTAATTCAAAAATTTGGACCATTATTTACTGTAATTCAAAAATTTGGACCATAATTTACTTTAATTGAAAAATTTGAACCTTAATTTACTTTAATTTAATTTTTTAGAACCATAATTAACCGTAATTGAAAAATTTGGACCATTATTTACTGTAATTTAATTTTTAAGAACCATAATTTACTTTAATTTTTAGAACCATTATTTACTTTAATTGAAAAAATTTACCACGTTTTTTTAGTGTAGACCACCTTTTTCTCAGGACCAAGGAGACCCGCATTAATTGGCCTAGAAAAATCCATGCTTTTTTATTGATAATCGGATTTTTGTATTGAAAATATCCTGAGACCTTAAATTGCCACTCTTTTTTTAGTGTAGACCACCTTTTTCTATTGAAAATATCCTGAGACCTTAAATTACCATGCTTTTTTATTGAAGACCGCCTTTTTCTATTGAAAATATCCTGAGACCTTAAATTACCACTCTTTTTTAGTGTAGACCGCCTTTTTCTATTGAAATTCTCAGGACCAAGGAGACCCACCTGAATTGGCCTAGAAAAATCCATGCTTTTTTATTGATAATCGGATTTTTGTATTGAAAATATCCTGAGACCTTAAATTGCCACTCTTTTTTTAGTGTAGACCACCTTTTTCTATTGAAAATATCCTGAGACCTTAAATTACCATGCTTTTTTATTGAAGACCGCCTTTTTCTATTGAAAATATCCTGAGACCTTAAATTACCACTCTTTTTTAGTGTAGACCGCCTTTTTCTATTGAAATTCTCAGGACCAAGGAGACCCACCTGAATTGGCCTAGAAAAATCCATGCTTTTTTATTGATAATCGGATTTTTGTATTGAAAATATCCTGAGACCTTAAATTGCCACTCTTTTTTTAGTGTAGACCACCTTTTTCTATTGAAAATATCCTGAGACCTTAAATTACCATGCTTTTTTATTGAAGACCGCCTTTTTCTATTGAAAATATCCTGAGACCTTAAATTACCACTCTTTTTTAGTGTAGACCGCCTTTTTCTATTGAAATTCTCAGGACCAAGGAGACCCACCTGAATTGGCCTAGAAAAATCCATGCTTTTTTTATTGATAATCGGATTTTTGTATTGAAAATATCCTGAGACCTTAAATTGCCACTCTTTTTTTAGTGTAGACCACCTTTTTCTATTGAAAATATCCTGAGACCTTAAATTACCATGCTTTTTTATTGAAGACCGCCTTTTTCTATTGAAAAAAAAATTTTGTATTGAAAATCCCAGGACCATCGAGACCCGTCACTATAGTGTGAATAATCCTTGGCTTTTTTATTGATAGTCGGATTTTTGTATAGAAAAAATTTTATTTGTATTGAAAATCCCAGGACCATCGAGACCCTCTCACTATAGTGTGATAAAAAAAAATTTGGACCAAAAATCCCTGAAAGCAAGAAATTTGAGTTGCCGCAATTGCGTAATCAAAAGTTGCCGCAAAAAAAAAATCATGCCGCAAAAAAAAAAGTTGCCGTAATTGCGGCCGCGGGCTCCTAACTACCTACTATACACACTACTTGCAGGTCGCCAGTTTATCAAGTCGCCAGTTTATCAAGTCGATAGTTTGTCAAGTCGATGATGCAATCGCTGCGGTCTTGACAAAAACTGTGTGAAAGAAACAATTATCTAAAAAACTAATTTTTATATTCTTCAAAGTCATTACACATTTTGAAGTTGGTAAATCTATTTTAATTTCAATAGCTCCATTTGTTTTTTTAGAAAGTATATTATTTAAATCTTTTATCTCATAAGCCCCGGGTTCTATTATTATTATAATGTTATCCTCGAATTTTGGGGGGCTTACATAACTAAATGTGTTATTATCTTTAGTTATATTAAAAATAGTATTATAAGCACAAAACCATAATAGTCCTAATTCATAATTTAAATTTTGATCTAATTTAATTGAATCTTGAAAGTTTATAGTAAAGTCTGATTCTTTTGAATTTATAGATAAAGTTCTTGAATATTTATCTGACATTATGTTTACCATTTTTTTTAAATTATCTTCCGGAAGGTTGCGAAGCTCCATTTTCATAGTATAGATTTTAAATCATTATAAATTTCTTGGATTAAGGAAGTGAAACCTTCTCCTTTGGATTTATTCAATCTATACAAAACATATAAGCTTAAAATACCACATATTTTAGTATTATTAGGTTGAACTTGTAAAGAATTAAAAGTGTAGTCCGAGAGATAGTCTTCAACTTCTTTAGTGGGTTTAATCCCAAAAGAATCAAAGTATATAGATTTATTATATATACAAACCCAATGAGATCCTTTTTCATTTGAATTTTGATAATTTATAATGATATTCTTTGGAGTGTCTTCTTTCAGACTCGACAATTCATCATTCATTAATATTTTTATTTTTAAATTTAAATAATCTGCATAATCTTTTAAATCAAAATTTGTTTTTGTATTTATTCCAAATGTTTTTAAAAAATCTAATATTGAAGGAGTCATTTTATATTTTATAACTTCGTATTTATAACTTCGTATACTTATTAAATTTATCTTTTGAAATTATTCCTTGTTTTAATAATTCTTTAGAAATCTTTAAAATATCAGAATCTAAATTATTATGTCCTGCTTTTTTAGCTGCTAATAGTTTTCTTAATTCAATAAAAAGATTGATTGGGTTTATCTCCTTACCCTTTCCCTGGCCCTGACCCTGGCCCTCTCCTTCTGTGACAATATAACCCCTTTCATTTTTATTTAAATATTTCTTTAAATCTTGAATATGTTTTGCTTTAGCACTACCATGTACTAATTCTATTAAATTTAAATATTTTTTAATTTCTAGAAGATCAACATTCTCTGAGGGATATCCACAAACTAATCCATAAAAATCATCTGTAAATTCAAAATCTAGGTGTTTAGTATTATAAACATTTTGTGAATGAATACGTGATTTATTTTCTGAATTTAAATATAACAGAAAGTCATGTTTATTAATTGTTATTATTTGATATCCTTCAACATTAATATTAAATGTAGGTTTAATTGTTTTATTTAAACTCACATTAATTTTAGGATCAAGTATAAGAGGTTTTATATTTAAATCTTCCAACCATGGTAATTCTTTTAAATCTTGTTTATCTTCCAACTCTTTAAATTTTAAAACTTCTAACTCTTTTATGGCTTTAATTGTTGGTCCTTGTTGTTGTTGGATTACCTCATTTAATATTATAGATTCAGCGTGTTGAGTTGTATCTTTTTTATTATATTTATCTTGTTCTGATTGTAATTTTTTTAAAAGTGCTAATCTTTCTTCATATACCATTTTAATGGTATTAAAAATGGTATCATTTTGGTAAAGGATCCGTTGGAAAGGGTTTCAAGTATAAACCTTTACCATTTTTAATTTTACAAAGACATCCATTTTTTAAAGATTTACATATTTTTTTTAAATCATCTTTATCTTTTGAAGATAAAGATTCAGATGTAGAAATTTGATTTTTTAAAAAATCATTTAAACCACGACCTTTATAAGGATCAAGATAAAGACCATTCCCTCCCTTCATTTTCTCGATTTCAGTTTGTAGTTTTTCTTTTTCTAGGTCTGTCTTTTGAGATTCTTTAGCTTTTTGAACTGTAGTTGCAATTCCTCCAGCTATTCCAGCAGCACCTGATAGTCCGGCAATGATTGCAGGTATTAAAGCAGCTAATGGAAGAATACCACCTTCGTGGAGCTTCGCTCTAACTTGTTCTTTTACATGTTTTCCAATAAAATATTTCTTACCAGAGATTACTACTGATTTATTTTTATTTGAATTTATTAATTCTTGCAAAGATTCCTCTGTAGGGTTTTGTGTTGTCATTTTATAATAAATAAAAATGGATACTTGGAAACCAATTTTAAATAGACATAAATCTAAATTTAATAATAAAGTATTTCCTGATAATTTTAGATGCTTAATTATTGGATCTTCTGGATGTGGAAAGAATGTTCTTCTTATGAGAATGTTATTAGAAGATGGTTTTTTGGATTATAATAATTTAATCTTTTATTCTACAACCATTAACCAACCGGAATTACAACTTTTGAAATGTGGATTTGAAAATAAATTAACTAAAAAAGCTATAATTGATATTTTTAAAAATCAACATACATATCCCGAAGAGGTTTTTCATCCTTGTGATATGGTTGATTGGTACAAGGAAAAGATTTTAGAATCAGATATTAGTAATAAAAATGATTACATCTGTGAAGATGAGGGGCAGAGGGAGGGTTATGGGATTAGAGTTTTATTCTCTAATAAACCTGAAGATGTTTTGCATTGTGATTTACTTCCTAAAGATAAAAAGAATCTAGTTATATTTGATGATGTTGTTAACATGAAAAATCAAGAGATTCAAAAGAGTTACTTTACACGAGGTAGACATAATAATTGTAATGTTATTTATATATCTCAAACATATTATGCTTTAGATAAAAACTCTATAAGAAATAATTCCAATTGTTTTATATTTTTTAAATTAGATCGTCGAGATAAGAATATGATTTATAATGACTTATTTTCAAATGTTGAACCTGATAAGAATATGTTTGATATGTTTGTTGATAATCATTGGAAAGAAAAATATAATTATATTTATTTGGAAAGAGAAGAAGCTGAAATATGGAAAAGTTTGTTTTAGGGCTTGTCGACTTAAAAATCTGTTTTCTGTAGTTCATTATTATAAAATCTACCTAATATTTTTTCATTATTTAAATCAATGATGCTATATGTTATTGGAGTTGTATAATGTATTTTATTTATAATAAAAATGTCATTTGTCCATTTTGCTGTGAATCCTTTTTCAAATTTATTTTTATATTTAAATATTCTTACTCGGTCACCAATTTTAAACTTTGGTTTTATAGGGGTTGTATCAACAATAACATCATTTTCAATATTTACCACTTTAATGGTTTCAGGCTTCATGGAAGCATTTAAAGGTGTTGATTTTATAGAACTATGTACATCATTATTATATTCATTTACAATCTTTTGTAACAATTCATTGTTCCATTTTTGTTTTCCAATAGCAGTAAAATATTTCCACATTTTATTTTTTAATGTTCTATTTAATCTTTCAACCACAACTGCTTTTCCTTCGTTTTCTGTTGAATATAATTTAATATCATTTTCATTTAAAAACTTTGTAAAAACTTTGTTATAAAATTCTGTTCCTTTATCACACCATAAATATTTTGGAATTCTTTGATATTCTTCAAATATATTTTCAAATGCTTCTGTAATAGAATATCCTGTTTTATTTTCTAAACACCTTGCAAAAGCAAATCTTGTATATAAATCTATTACTGTTAAAATTATTTTATATTTTTCAGGGTCTGATGATTTGGGCATAAAGACTAAATCAGCAGACCATGTTTGATCTTTTTCATGTACTTGAACTTTTAAATATTTTTTATTTTTTCTAAATTCATGGTGTAATTCATTAGCATATTTTATTTCTGATTCTGTTGGGGTTTATAAACTAGTCTTGGCTGTACTCTCGAGGGATCTTTCAATCTCTGCTTGTTCGATAATCTTTTTATTAGCAACATCTTTTGCTTTCCTAGGAAGTCTTGCACCCATGGTGATCGGACTGTGTCCTAAGCCTATGAAAATCTTACCTTTCATTGCTAATTTAACTAGAGCTCTTTGAATCTTTTCCTTGCTTGATGGATTTTGTATATTATTTAAATCATGTATTAAATTCACATCAGCAACATGTCTATCTCTAAGATCTTCAGAGTTGTAAGCAATGTCATGTTTTAAAGCTGCTTGATCAATTCTATTTATTGGTTCTTCTCCTTGTTTAGGATTATTATTTTCATCTAATCTAATATCTAATCTTGTTCCTGGTCCAGTATAATTGTGACGGAATAAATGTCTTTCACCTGGATATTTTTCTGTAGTAAAAGGTTTTAATATTGTAGATGTTGTTTTTGAAGATTGTAGGTCGCCTCCTGTAATATCAACTCTCGTATGTTTTTTAGTTTTGAGATGACTTGCTTTGTGATGTCTTGTAACTTGACAATTACAACTTTCACATGTCCAATATTTACTCATTTTAAAAGTTTTTTTATGGGGGAATCTACTTATGAAGAATCTCCCCTAACATTTTCAATAATTGAAATCTTTCCAGCATACAACTTCATTTCTATTTTCTTTTCTTCTAATATTAATGTATATACTTTAGCTTTAAAATTAGAATCCTTTGTTATATGAAGTGTAACATCAACATTATTTATAGCTAGGCGATCAACTTGGTCTGATACATTTATACAAAATATAGAATATAAATTTTTGAAATCTTCTAAACTTAATTGCGGTTCAACTTTGAAATCATAACATGTTTCAATATAATTTAGATATGGGAATATGTTTTCATTATTTTCAATATTAAATTCCATTCTATTTATTGGATAATAAGAACTATTTAATTGAATTTGGATTGTTTTTATATTATCATCTCCAATCTTTTGAATAAATAGATTGTTATTTTTTTGGAAAGATGAATCTGTTTCTTTGAATCCAATCAAGATATATCTTGGTCGGTATGCTAAATTTGCTACCTTTATAGAATATGTTGAACCCTCTGTCATACTAAATTCACTACAGATTCGATTTAAATAATTTACATTTATAGATTTGTTGGAATTTAATCTTTCAAGGAGTTTGATTTCAGAATGTGGATTTAATGTCCATTCAGGTATATGCAATTCAAGTGTTGATAATTTTAATTTAGCTTTTGTATCTGCAGCTCCATAGAACAATCTTTTATCACCTTCTAGTCTATTACAGATGAGTTCTATAAAAACATTATGGAGCACCCGGTTATAGTTTTGAAGGAATCCGAACAAGTGTTTTAATTCAAAATAACCTTCAAATTTTTTCAACTTATAAAGTTCAGCTCTTTTATAGTAAGCATAATTTATATCTAAACCATCTTTATCTAAATCTCCTTTATTAACATCAGGAATCCAACCTGTTAATTCACCATATTCATTTTTATAATCACAACCAGTCAAAATAAAATTTAACATTGTAGAATATACTCCTGGATGTAAAACAGTTTCAATTTCTGATGATCCTAGTTTTAATCTCATGTTGGAGAATAAATTTGGAAAGAAATTGTTTTCTAGGGTTATATCTTTGTTTGCTTCAATTTCTAATTCAATTTTATAATATAATTTGGCATTACAAATATCTATTGGGTTTGATGTTTGAAGAGATTGAAAAACTATATCACCCCTACGATTTAAGTTTGCAATAGATCCTGAAGTTGGCGAGATTTTAAAATATCATTTTTCTTGATTTCATGAGTAAATTCTTTATTATAATCAAGATTTAATTTATTTTTTTCTTGAATTTTAAGATTTATATTATTCATTTTTATAATAAAAATTTAAAAAATGATAAAAATCCGAACTCCGATAGCGCAGTGGGCTAGACTGGCACAGTGGTTCAAATGGATAGCGGTTCAAATCCTAACTACGGTTAGTTTTTTTTTAACATAAAATAATATTAAAAATTTGAAAATAATATTGAAAATGGTGTGGGTATCTTAGATTTATATTTTATTTTATTTATTTTTATTTTATTTTATTTATTTTATTTTATTTTTTTATTAATTAAAAATTTAAAAAATGACAAAAATCCGAACTCCGATAGCGCAGTGGGAATAGACTGGTATTGTGGTTCAAATGCTAGCGGTTCAAATCACGTCTGAGGTTAGTTTTTTTTTCAACATAAAATAATATTAAAAATTTGAAAATAATATTGAAAAATGGTGTGGGTATCTTAGGAAATAAATCTTGTTTATTTTATTTATTTATTTATTAATTAATTAATTTTTAAACATAAATATGAAAAAAAAAATATTGAAACGGGTGATGGTGGCGAACCGGTAATTATCGCCACCAGTCTTTCGAACACCCCCGGATCGATTCTATAATGTGCACATTTATTTCTTGGTTGTTTTCGGACCTCTTTCGGATTCGCTTTCGAATTCATTTGTACTTTCGAGCAGCACACTTAAAACGCCGATGAAATCGACTTCGTGAGCGAGAAGCGAATAATAAGGTGTGCTGCTATTATCGAATTGATTCTGATATATAAGTCTGGCCAGCTTGTATATTGGAAGAGATTTGATAAACGAAAGAGGTTGAAATAAAAAAAAAAAAAATGATCCGGATCAAAAAAAACTGTTGAGAGGACAGTGAAAAAAAAAATACCACTGTCCTCTCAGAGCAGTTTTACTATTTTCATAAAATTTTTTATTCTTCAAGATTAAGATTTATAAAATTATAAATTAGTCAAATAGCAACTTGCTAGTTGACATCCTCAAGTAGTGTGTTTATATCCCTAACGACCGCAAGCCGACAAACGTTTTTCATAGTTTTATCAGTATTTTTTCCCCGTTTTATTAATATTTTTGTTGTTTTTTTAATATTTTTGTTGTTTTTTTTAAGTCTTTATTTTGAAACCAAAATGTCTTCAGAATAAAGAAATTAAAAGATATAGGTTTTTAGGGGTTTTAAGTGTTTCGTTTATGGGGGAAAAATAGGTATAAAACATGAAAACAGTGGGAGGCTTGTGGTCGTTAGGGATATAAACACACTACTAATATCTCAGATTCAATATCTAATGAATCATATATACTATCCTCACTCCCAGAATTTTCTTCTTCATTTACTTCAGAGCATAGTTCGCTTATATTATTTATCTCTCCCATCAATTTCCTTTGCATTGACATTTTAGAGCTAAATTTTCGAATTTGTATTTGAATAATTCATCAATAATAAAATGCAGAGTTACTATCTGGATTTGTTTATTACCCAAAGTTTGTAGCCTATTTTATTATTACAAATAGAACTAATCACGTCGCAAATATTTGTAATGCCGCTTACAGAGCCAGTAATCTAATTTGAATGATCGCAATTTTGCCTCACCTCGTGAATTAGCAGCAGTCGCTCTGTACCCAGCATAAAACAAACTGTAAGCACATTGCGTTTTCCTAGACCTCGTGAGTTACCAGCAGTGAGATTTCAATGCAGATAACTTCATAAAATTTCATATATATTCTAGCGGTCAGAAGACCGCTCAGGGTAGACAACGGTAGAGTACATATTATTATCAGGAAAAACGAAAGAAGAAGAGAAATATATATTAAAAAATTAAACAGTTATATATTATAGAAAAAGTCGTGCAGTTCAAGAAAAATAAAAACCTGGAATTTAACAATTTCGATTAAAGTCTCTAAAGCGGTCATTTGACCGCTCTGGTAGGTTTAGTGTTAATATTCGGACAAAACCTTCAAGGTTGGCAAAGGATAATAGTGAGTATTACTTTAAATTTAAAATGTGCTAACACAAAAATTGTTCTCACCTTTTTAAAATTTCTTACTAGAAAGACATTTCTATAATGTATAATTTCAACATAAAATATTAAATTTAAGAGAAATGCCGAAAATATGCTGTGAGAATTACAGTAGTCGCTCGGTTAATTCTGCATACTGAATCTAATTAAAAAATACGGAATTAAATGAATTGCGAACTTCGGCGATTGTCTAAAAAAGTGGCTTTTTGAGCATTTATTGATCCATTAATGAATCGTGTGATTTTGATAGGATATTTAATTACCTTTGAATATCAAAATGACGAAAGGATCTGGTAAGAGACTTTCTTTATGCACAAAGATTAGAAATAATTAGTTTGTTGTCATCTCCAACTCCGAAGATGAGGGAAATAGTCCGAGTTACATTGACAGTGTGTTGCAATGCAACTGGTTGTCATAAAATGTCCTTTCAGATCATTGGTAAATCCCATCAGCCTGCTTGTATTGTCGGATGTCAGTGACCTTTGTGTTATCATTGTCAAAAAAAGTTTAGTTGACAATGTTGGTTTCAAATCCTATTTAGATTATGTTCGGATCTTGGTTATGAATATTTATGTCATGGGTGTAATACGAAATACATCATCTGCGTTATCAAGTTTCTGATCACTATCGTATGAAGGAATTGGTTAATAATAGTAAAGAAAATTTTGTTAAAAAATTATTGATATGTAGTTTGATTTCAACTTTTTCAACATCATTTTTCACATTTGTTTTCCATGGAACACTATTAATACGGCAATACACACAGAAACACATTAATCTTTGCATACACACTACTTGTAAAACCTTTATTTTGCTCAATCAGTCCATTAACATTAAAAGCTTTGTGATATCCAGTGCAAATCCCAATACTAGACTAGTTTCGAGCTTTTGGCTTTCATCAGTACTATGCAGGAGACGCAAATATTTCTCTTAAAGAAAACCCGAGTTAAGAAAAACATATATAAATGTAAACAAAGCGGATTCTGGGAAACCATTATCATGACAACATAAGTAATGGAAAACGGGGAAAATATTACCGCAAGAGGGACGCACGGTGAAACAAATGATTATTTCTTGTGAAGGAGAAAAAATAGAAAAAGACCGCGAGGCAATGCTTGTCAGAAAAAGACTATCTAGTTGAAATACTATTAAATAAGACAATTATTTCAACTATATAAGGGAGTACCATTATTATATAAATAAAATAGCTTTTGGGGGTCCGTTTCATCGCGTGCTCTGAATATATAATGTTAAATATTGAATTAATTATCATTTAATGCTTTCACAAGTAAATTTTCAATGAGATAATGGCAAAATCACTGTAATTTAAATGAGAATTTTATCAGTTTATATGAAGAAGGTGGACAAGTTGATATAGGTGATCCTATTTTGCTTAAGGAACTATCAGATTTTAAGCAATTAATTGACACTTATGATATTATGGATGTCTATTACTTGAATGAAACAAGATTATTCTATAGAACGATGCCCAAATACACTCCTGATGCCATACAAGGATATCACAACTGTTCGAGGAAAGAAAGTTCAGAAAGAGAGAGTTACATTGACATTGTGTTGCAATGCAACTGGTTGTCATAAAATATCCTTTCAGATGATTGATAAACCGCAGCAGCCTGCTTGCATTGTCGTACGTCAGTGATCTTTGTGTTATCATTGTCAAAAAAAGGTTAGTTGCTGGTTTCAAGTCCTATTTAGATTATGTTCGGATCTTGGTTATGAATATTTATGTCATGAGTGTAAGACGACATACATTGGAGATACTACCCATCATCTGCATTGTCAAGTTCCTGATCACTATCGACTGAAGGATTAGGTTAATATTAGTAAACAATTATTGGATTTGCGTTTTACTTATATTTTTTACTCAATTAATTAATTTTTAAATTCTTAAACAACATTAGTTTAAATCCACATCATTTTTCACATTTTTTTCCATGGAACACTATTAATACGGCAATACAGACACAAACACATCATTCTTTGCACACACACTATTCGTGAAACCTTTATTTTGCTTAATCAGTCATTCTGTCGAGTACTGTTAAGTAATATGTTATTGTTATTGTTATGTAATGTAATAGGGAAATTGAAGTGCCCGAAAGAGTCACCAATAAAAAAAATGTGGCGGGACAATCGGGGTGCAGGCTGTGTTTTGTAACGATGCAAATAGTATACAAAAAAATAAAATTAATATTCAACAATTGTTATAACGCTTTTAAAACTTTTATTAAGTAAAACCAAATATAATATTACTTCTGAAATTATCACTTTGTTTCTGAAATGGTTACTTTGTTTCTGAAATTATCACTTTGTTACTAAGATTAATCCCGGGATTAGATTTGACTGGAATGGTCTGGATTGATGGAGATTTTTCAATTCGCTTAAGATTCGTGAGGATATCTAGTTAGTTTGGTATACACTTGAAAAACCAGAATCATAAAATTTCAATTTTGATACTTTTGATTTTTTAATTTTTAATTTTTTTCTATAGTGATAATTTACTATGGTAAATTATCACTATATAGTTTGATTTTTTTATAAACATAAAATAAAAACCTTCGCCACGTACAACGTGAAGAATTGTTATTTACATTCATAACATACGGTTAACAAAACCAAAAAAATAAATAATTACAATACATTACAAGTACCATCGAGAAAATGAATGGTTGGTAGTCATATATATATATATATAACCCTAACATTACAAAGCTTTGTGATACCCAGTGCAAATCCCAATAGTAGACTAGTTTCGAGCTTTTGGCTCTCATCAGTACTAGATTTCTCTTCGCGCCAGGTAAGTATACCATATTGCTGATTCAACTCTATTGCATACTTTCCCTGGTACACCTGAAATCACATCAGTTGCAAATTAGCTAAATCACAGAAAATATATCTGCAAACTTGTAAACATGGCGTACGAAAAATCACATTCACCTCTGGAGTCACAGTCTATACACAGAAACGGTTTACAGGTGCATCCGTAAACCTTTAGCATTTTTTAACTTGTAATGGTGTAAAATTATATATATGTATATTTAAAACGGAATTAAAAATGGTATATTGGAAAATGCAAAAGATCAACAAATTATCGAATTAAAATTTGAAAATCGGGTTAGATGCAAATGAGATGATGGGAAAGATCATGGCGATAACGAATTCATCAAAATATGTTCAGAAAGGGTCGAAATACAAGAAAATATAAATGTAAACAAAGCGGATTCTGGAAAACCATTATCATGCCAACATAAGTAATGGGAAACGGGGAAAATATTACCGTAAGAGGGACGCGCGGTGAAACGAATAATTATTTCTTGTGAAGGAGAAAAGATAGAAAAAGACCGCGAGGCAATGCTTGTCAGAAAAAGACTATCTAGTTGAAATACCATAAAATAAGACGATTATTTCAATTATATAAGGAAATGGCAAATTTTAACATTATTATATAAATAAAATAGCTTTTGGGGGTCCGTCTCATCGCGTGCTCTGAATATATAATGTTAAATATTGAATTAATTATCATTTAATGCTTTCACAAGTAAATTTTCAATGAGATAATGGCAAAATCACTGTAATTTAAATGAGAATTTTATCAGTTTATATGAATTCCACTTTTATCAATAAAACTTCAAATTTATATTCAAATGAGTATATTTTTATTGCAGGGTTCGGGAAGTGTTTTGTTTTAATATAAATTTCTAAAGATATTTATTAAATTTAGAACATCATCTGGAAAATCAAGTTTGATAAATGCCTTGTTAACAGAGGAAATTTTACCTACCAGCTGCGGGTCCACCTCGAATAGTTTCGTACAAATCAAGGCTAGTTCATCTAAAAGGGAATATATAAGAATTAATAATGAAGTAATTATTTATAAAAATGAATATTATTTATTAATTTTTTATAATTTATTAAATTTCGATTGTAAGGATTATTAATATTAAATCAATTATTAAATCAATTTAAAATTAAATATTAAAAACTTTGTAGGTAATTTAATATAATAATACAATCTTATATAATACATCTATATTATACAATATTTATATCAATTCAGAAATATTTCAGGAAATACCCAAAGTTGTTTGAATATTCGATTGAACAACTGGGAGATTTTTTGAAGAAATAAATTTTAAATTTCGACTGCATTCGTGCATCGATCAAACAATTCAAACTCATTGTGTTATCATAAATAATGAATAAATTAATTTCCAAAAAAGTAATGGTGTAACTAGATATAACACAAAAATATAAAACCATGTTTATTTCCAGTGAAAATTTTACTGCAACATTTATTATGTTGTTTAGTTGATGTTCTTTTTACAAAATGTTTATAAACGGTATGTGGATGATATTTTTCTTATATTTGAAAATCAGAGGCATGTTGACCTGTTTTTGCATTATATGAATAGTCTACATAAAAACATTGTATTCACATGTGAAACGGAGAAAAAATCATCGTTTGCTTTCTTGGATCTGTTAATACAACGCAAAGAGAAACACTATGAGACAGAGATTTATAGAAAACCAACTGATACTGGTCTCTATACTTCATCCGAAAGTTTTTGTGAATTCAAGTATAAAAGAATTATGGTGAAGGGGTTGATTTATCGTGCATGGTCTTTGTTTTCTACTTTTAAAAATTCAGTAAAAAGTGTTGACATATTGGTTGAATTGTTAATGAAGAACGGTTATTCAAAATCCTTTTTAGTAATTATGGTGAAAGAGACTGTTGACAAATTTATTAAAAATCCTAAGGATCCATGTTTGAGAAAATTTGGGTGTGATTTTGTTGAGATGTGTGAGTCTGATGAGTTAAAATCTGTGTGTGATTTTGTTGAGGTGTGTGAGTCTGATGAGTTAAATAAATTAAATAGTGTGAGCAAGGATGATGAGCCTAAGTTTGTGTTAGTATTGCCGTACTCAGAAGGTTTTAAGGATTATAAAGTGAAGATAAGAAAGCAGTTAGGGAATTTAAACTATAGGATAGTGTCAACTTCATGGAAAGTACGCAATATGTTTATTAATAAGTCAAAAACTCCGGTTGAATTGTGTTCCGATCTCGTTTATCAGTTTACATGTAATGGGTGTAATGCCACATGTATTGGAGAGATTCCCGTCATCTCTTTATTCGAGCTCGAGAACATTGTAGACCGAAGGCTTTGACCCATATTGGTGAGCACAATAAGGGCTGTAAGATTAAAATAGGTATGTCTGATTTTAAAATTTTATTAAAAAATTTCGATAATTATTGGGAACGTGTGATTTGTGAGGCGTTGTTGATAAAATCATTGAATCCGAAAATTAATGTGCAGAATGCAGTAAATACTTGTGTTTTGAGTGTTTTTAAATAATCTTTTGTGTATTGTATGTATTGATTGTTGTGTTAAATTAAATAATTAATAAAAAATTTTTTAAATTATTAAATTAAATTTTAAATGCTAAAATTTAAAAAAAAAATAATATATTTTTTTTATAAAATAAAATTTTTTATATATATAATTAATAAATTTGTTTAAAATCCTTAATTTAATGATAATGACAGGAAAACTGTCGAAATTAATCGTGTAAATCTTATAATTTTATAATTTGTTTATATATTATCAATATAGTATAGTCCAACGGTGGGCAAATGCGGCTCTTAGAGCCGCATGCGGCTCTTCGTTGAGTAAACTGCGGCTCTTTGATAATTGAATTTTTGATAATTGAATTTGAAAATTGAATTCGATTTTTTTATTTTGAAATTTTTTCAACTGAATTTTTAAAAAAAAATTTTTGTTGCAATTGTATTTTCATGGTTAGTTCATTTTTACCTGTGTCACAAAATAGGTGTAAACAGAATTAAAATTTATAGTATCATTCGATGGCGGTATTTAGAATCAAAATTTAATATTTCCTTATTACATTCTACCTTGTTTGATTCTTTTTATAAGCAATATTTAAATAATACATGTCTCACTACACTATATACCAGGGGTGGGCAAGTGCGGCTCGTTGATGAGCCATGTGGCTCTCTAGGACCTCATGCGTACTATAGTCATTCATCCGTCGTGAATGTAGGTAACCTGATGATGACAGTGATGCTATCGAAATATATAGTGAAAAATATGTACGAATGGCGATTATTATTAATAAAATCTTTACCGTGTTTATTTAAGTTTTTTAAATATTTAAATATTTGGATGCTTCTAGTATGCTGTAATTCAGGAGTGTCCAACCTTTTTGCGTTGGGGGTCATATTTCAACAATGTAAAAGGTCCTGGGGCCACATGTAAATTGGCGTAGTTGACCGCATCAGAAAATAAGATCGTAATTTAGTATGACTATTACTATTATACCTAATAAATAAAACGCAATACAATAGTATTTTTTAGGATAATTATAATTAAAAATAATAAATAATAAAAATTTAATCATGCGTACTGGAAAAAATTCAATAGATATTATGGCCAATCTTTCACCTTTGGATTATTATTTCAAAAACATGAAGACAGAAACTTATAAAACTTACAAAATTACATGACAATGGACTCACATAATAATTAAATTCCACAGGTAATCAATATCTTCTTCACTGTAGGCATTAATGAGATATTTGGCAATGTTTCTGTTTGCATAAAAAGTCGACATCTGTTGCAACAGTGGATGTGGCAATTCTAATGATTCCTGATAAATGTTCATCTGTGAGAACGGATCGAGTCTTTGTTTTCACATTTTTCAGCCTGGGAAAAAGCTGTTCACAGCAATATGTGCTGCCAAAAAATGCAATACACCTGTGAGCATGTTTGGCTAGGTGAAAAATAAATTCTGATGAAAAATACTGCTTGTAAAAGGTAACAAGGTCATGCTGATCATAAGCAGTTTTTAAATTGCTGTCATTGTGAATGTCGATTAGTTCGAGTTGAAATTTATCAGGTACATCAGAGGGATCGATATTAAATGGATTACTAATCATGTTCATGTCATCCGCATGTTGTTGGAAATCCTGAAACCTCTCTTCGAATTTATCAACAAGTTTGCTAACAAGAGTGAAGTACTTCAAATGAGCCAGCGTTTCAGTCGATCTTGTTGCTAGTGTTGTGAAATGGAATAGGTTCTTCTGATCCAAGTGTTTCCAGAAAAGTTTCAGTTTTGCACAAACGCGACAACACACTCATACATTTTATGGACCAGTTGATCCTTACCTTGGAGTTTGACATTAAGATCTGCAAAATGTTTGGTCATGTCCACCAAAAAAACCAAGTCATTCAACCACTTCTGTTCATCGAGGAAGCCAACATCTTTTCCATTTTCTGTCCTAAATGTTTTTTATTTCGTCCCGAAGTAACCAAAACCTGGCTAACGTGTTTACCCTACTTAGGCAATGGGCTTGACAGAAATAAATAACATCACAATGATCTTATCCCAACTCTTCAAGGAAAGCCTGAAATTGTCTGTGGTTTAGCGCACGAGAACTTATCACATTGACTGTTGAAATTGAACCATCACTTGATGAAATGTCAGTTGACATTGAAAAACTACTTTGTCAAGACCTTTTTACTATTGAATTTACTCTTTAGTTGGATGAAAGTACTGTTAACGATAATGAATCAATAATGGATAATATACTTATAAATGCTATATATAATTACATAATCATCACATAATAATTACATAATAGAATACATAATTCAATGAAATTTGTTCTTAATACTGATAGATTATTCAGAGAATTATGCTATTAAAATGAAATGTTACAATTGCAAATAAGGTGAAAATGTCTAAAATTTCATTATCTTTTTGATATCATCATCCAGTTTTTAAATCCTATCAATTTTCATATTATTTTTGATATTGATATATTTAGAAAAGATGTAGATTACTTATCTGACATTTATGTAAAATTCGATGAAGTTCTTTTGAAACTTCAAGGCAATAATATAAATCTAATCAAGGTCAAATGTACAATTTTATCATTATTTACTAGCTTTTTTTATCACTAGCTTTCTTTATATGAAAATAATTTTTGTCGTAAAGATATGACATTTTTTCCATGCTTAAATGATTTACAAGATATTATTAATAATGATTTTAAGATTTATTCAAATTATTAACAAAATATAAAGAATGAAATGGAAATTCGATTCCGAGTTGTAAAAGAGGGGTTGACCTGAAAAAGGTTTGGAACCATTCGACTATAGGGATAGATATCACAGGTCCTTTTCCTATATCAAGAGAATTTAACCAATATATTTTTGAAATAATTAATTATTTTTCACTGTTTCCTTGAGTGAAATAACAGCTGTGAATGATGCAATAGTGATATAAGAATGGATAACAAAGTTTAGTATTCCAAAAAGGATAATTTCTGATCAAGAAACGAATTTTAAATGTAGTTGCTTAAAGAATTCTTCAGAATAATGGAAACTGAAAGAACAGTGATATTTCCATACTATCCTCAATTTGATGGAATGATATAAAAGCTTTTTCGAACAAGTAAAAGCATGATAACAATGTATGAACGGAAAACCAATGAGTGGAACAAAGTTATGCTGATGATATAGCATAGGTTAAGAAATATATTAATGTTTAATGTTTAGAGGGAACCTGGAAGAAGAGGAAGAATTGACCCAGCGTAGATTATAATTTGAAAAATGATAATAAGCGAATTAAATGAAATCGAAAAAACGTCAGACAAAACATGAAAGAACACGGAAAAGATAACAATAAAAATAAATGGAACATAAAATACCAAGTAGGAGATTGGGCTCTTGTAAAAGTTAAATAGAGGAAAAGTTTGTAAGGAAAATATATTTGACCACATGGAATTTTAGAGCAAATGAACAGAGAAACTTCAGTGTTAAATAGATGGAAGGTTAATTCAGCGAAATTATAATCAAATATTGTGACGTAAAATGATGATTGAGAACTAAAAAGAAAGTAGAAGACAGATGAAATAGACGAAGAAATATTTGAAATATCGAGAAAACAGGCATAAGTGACAAGATATTCAATAAGACAAATTAGAAACAAAATCTGGCACATACTGAGATATTGAACATAGATTGAACATATATATATATATATATATATATATATATATATATTTACATATCATATCCAGTTATATAAAAAAACATCATTAAATACTTAAAACTTGAAAGTTTCTTTTAATAATAGAGAAAAACGTCAAAGAAAAACATTCACTAATACTTTTAACCCTTTAACAACTAAAGCCGTTTACAGACGTCATCATAAAAACCCCATTCAATTTAAATCAAAACATTTTCGCGTTCCAACCAGTAAGACCGTTTTTCGTCTGTAAAACTCCCCACCACAACTTGCAGTTTGTTTGAGAACTTCGGAATGGGCGTAATTATATTTCAGTGATTTAAGGGTTAATTTATTGTGTATTAGAAACTTCACATATATTTTGAACTATAGTCTTACAAATATTAATATGAAAATTATTCAATTAATTTAATTTATTAATTTTATAAGATTTATTAGAGAATAAATGTAACACTTAGAGAATTTTATTATTTAGGTGAAAACACTCAGCTCTTTGCTCGAACTAACAAGTTTGTTATGTGAAGGTCATGTCAAAAATGGATCACATATTGATTTATTTTTTGATCGGGATAAATGTGACCTTTTGATGGAAAATATTGAAATAGTCGATACTCCCGGTATTGATTCTGACAATGAATTGGATAAAGCAGTCATACAATATTGTAAAGATGCTGATCTGATAATATTTGTTGTTAATTCAATCATTGGAATAAGTCTTATTGTAATTAATAAATTAACATTATTCTTTATTATGCTTTGTGAAAATAGGAAAAGGAATTTTTGAAAAAATTTCGAGTGCAGTTTTTGAAATTACATGTATTGATTGTGTTCAATTTTTGGGATATTCCAGATAAAGGTAAGAATAGGGCCGCTGTACGTCAGCAGTTTATGATAAATGCCACTAAATTATTGACGGAAGAATTGGAATGCCCTAATAAACATCTGAATAACCAAATATTCTTCTTGTCAGCTGTTGAAAGAATAAACTTTTTGTCATCAGATGGTGAAAAAGGTTTTATATATTGACTGCTATTTTTGAATTTTATTAATATCAGAAAGTGAAAAATCTTTATGGAAGGCTCGGAATGAGAGTTTTGAACAGTTCTTTAATACTTTAAAAGTTACTGATTTATTGGTTGTCATTTAATTTATGGTTTCTCTTTATCAGGATGAACTGGCAAGTCTAGAACATCAAAGAAAAGCTTATTGTTTAAATGGATTACATTCATTGGTGTTAAATATATTCAATAACAGCAAGGCTTTTAATATGATAATGAATGAAAGGTTAATTAATTTTATTGTGGAACTTTATAAATTCTTCCTCTTTCTTTTTCGTAGTTAGGTACCGAGTTAGTAACAAGGGGAAAATTTAAAATAGATATTGTAATTTCAAATTCATTTAGTTTTCCATGACAATGCAATTGAAATATTCATAGGAGTAACTAAAATTGTGGAATTTGGAATATCCATCGTATTAATATTGTCTATTTTATATGTGATATGCCTTTACAGTTAATTTAGGGGATAATTATTATTGTTGACTGGTTATAATTTCACTATAAACCAAGGATTCAAATTCCTGAAAGATTCATAAACTTTAGATTTTGCTTGATGGTTAGCTCTTATGACTAAGAATAACTCTTTAAATAAGTTTGCACAATCACTTACAAATTGTATTGGATCATTCGGTTTTTCTCCTTTGAAGCTATATCATAACTCTCCCGTTAAGATTTGTTATGAGTGTGTATTATTCTAAGTTGATTGTTATTTTTTATTAATGCTTTGTGTTAAGAAAATTTGTAGAACCCGATAGAGTCACCAATAAAAATATGTACTGGGACAATCGGAGTGTTTGTGTGTTCGTTTGCAATATATTACAAAATAACAAATATATAAAATTACAAATTTATTAATAAAGAAAATGATATTTCGAGATACTATCACGATAATAGGATGGTATATTGATCGATTCTTTTATAATTATTCGGTTATATTTCTATTATAATTTCAAGTTGTTTCTTTTAATAATAATCTTTGGGGTGATTAGTTCTTGGACCAAATTTAGTAACTTTAGTACTAATCTTGTCCGATTTTTCACTTTATTTTCTTTCGTTCTAGGATTAGTTAATCCTTTAAATTAACTCCTCGGATTGTGAAAAGAAAGAATGTGCTTAGGATTGAAATTTATATTCGTTCTCAAAATCTTTTCTTTTCTCCTGCAATTCTATCATATCTCTTCCTCTTTCTTTGATGATAATCTGCTGACTGATTTTTCAATATATCATCAATATAGTTTCAATTGTATCTTCTGTTAATTTATCCTCGTTAATTTTTAACTCTTAATTCTGTTTATTGATTTTTAATCAATTTTTTAATTTTTGATTTTTTACTATAGCGATAATTTACTATAGTAAATATCCTTTTTAAAATATCCTTCGCCTGGCGCTACGGGGACGACAATGAGCAAAAGAAAACAAAGCTTAATTGAAATAACGTTGGTAAAACCACAATGACGGTTAAAATACAACAATCTATTACAAGATTGATATTATTTATTTAGTTTATTTGATTCGTTGGCACCGCGTAGTACACCAATTTATATTCTCAATTATTATTTTTATAAATATTCGTTTTTGAATATTTTACACTTTATATTCTTAATCCTCACAAATTGGTATCTGTTTTTACCTTTTCATAAAAATAGAAATTATACTTTGATAATGAATTATTATTTTTGCAATAAAATTATTAATTGAGGAGTCCTTTATTTCAGAAACAAAGTTCATCAAATTTTTAACGAATCAATCAATGAAATAGACAAAATTTTAACAATGCAATGTATTACTAAGTTATTTAAAAAACTTTACGAAGAATTTATTCGTGAAGGAAATTCGAAATTCCAAGAATTTTCAAATATAGCAAAAGAATTGAATATTAATACGAACAGAAAGATTCTAGAAATTAATAATAAGCTGCAAACATTGCTTCACAGTATTGCTAAAACGCATGAGGAACAGTTAAAATCATTGATAATTAGTAAATATCAACTGAATGATTTTCTAATGGTTAAAATTGATTTAGAGCGTATTGGAGAAACGAAAATGAAAAATTTAAATTCATGGATTTTAACAAAATTTTATTTTCCAAATTATTTTAATTTTAGTTATTTAATTAAAAACGATGTTATGGAATCAGCCTTCCTTTACAATGAAATCGCAGAAATAGTAAGTTTAATATTTAGTTCTTCAATCCGTTAGCTATGGAGATTTCAGAATTAATTATAAAATTAATCCTAAGTTTTATTAAATAGAAATTTCTAAATTTAAAAACAATAATTTTCCCATAGTGTTTTTTCAATTTATTTCCTTTATAATTTATAGTTCAACCTGTTAACCACCACCACATAAAAATATGTCAATGACATTGAATAAAGTTTCTTTTTTATTTTTATTGTATCCCTTTGAATTGGCTGATTTACAGTGGTTTTCAGAATTTGCTAGAGATCGACATTTTCCTTTCAAACACTGGTAAAATGAACTACTATTTATAATTTTCCCAAGGCAAATCAAAATGACTTCAAATTTTAATGTATTGGAACAGGAACATTCATTAGATGGAGTCAAGAAGTATTATACGAGACAAAACACTTTTGATGTAGTTTATTATTGTTCTTTAAGCATCGAAGAAATGTGTTTACCACATCCAGTTTGTCGACATCATCTTTCTTTACTTTCATTGTCTAAGGCAGGGGTCTCCAAACTTTCCAGCCTTAGGGCCATACTGATTACTCCAGTAAGTTCCGAGGACCAAAACCATATTATCATTGTTGCCGGTGGTAAAAAGTGAAATAGTCCATTGATGAAAAAAAAAGTCCGAAAAAGTACGCAACGTTTAAAAAAGGCTGCAAATCGGACTAAAGTCCGCAAAACGGCAACACTGCATATTATTAATTTTCCTGTCATTATCTGTAATTTCTAGATTAGTCGTAGAGTACGAGCCATGAGGAGTAACGTGACACGACATCTGTGCACACAAGCGGAAATAGGTAGTACCTTCCATCGCTAACAGATGGCGCCAATAGCACGTACAGAATAATCTCGTTGGGTCGAGAAAGTTCTGGTGTCTTCCACTCACTTCTAGATGGCAGTAATTGGAATATATAAGAAGGCTAGTGGCGCAACCACAAGTCAGTTCCTATGACACTGTTGTGAAATAAAATAGTGCGTACCTTCTTAAAACGTGTTTGTGCGTGTTTAAGTTTAAGACATCTTTGTAACAGTACACCCAATTCCGAAATTTAATAACCTCTATAATTCACGTTGGTGTGCACACCAGTTGAGGTGAGTCACCATTTACGTGAAAATGAAGTTATTAAATTTCATTTATTCAATTTATTAAAAATGGTTTTCAGGTAATTTTTTTAATTTCAAGTAACTTTTAAGACTTGAATTTTGATTTTATATAATTATGAGATCATTATTCAAGTTCTTAAATATTACTGTTAGACACCATTTATAATATAACATTGATAATAATTAAATTTCAGGTGTTTTTTAGGAATTTTATGAAATTCAATGATTTTTTATTCGGAATTATTTCAATAAAATGTAAGTTAGATATATTTTTAACTAAATAAATAAACTAATTACCGAAGACATTAATTTTTTATTGCAATTAGGAAAGAAATGGATGAAATAGTTTTTTAAATTTTTATAATCTTTCTCCAGCTCATTTTCGATGACCCCATATTTTTAATATTTATAAATGATTGCTTTAATTAAAGATTTGGTCATTCCTAGTAATCTTCCAAATTCTTGGTAATTGTCCCCATTCTGAAAGTCGTTAATAAGCCGAATTTTGTCATTCTGTATATCTATGAAAATATTAATTTATTAAAATAATTTATTTAAATTTACGATGTGCGAATTTCTTTCTGTAAATCAAAAGATCTTGCTTTCTTTCTTGCGTTTTTTAATAATTTAAAAATAATTATATTTTAACAATATGTTAACAATATGTTAACGGTTATTTATTTCAGAACAAAAACCTATATAAGAAATTTGCATGCATTTTTCATTATGGGTTTTGTGTTGGTGTGTTCAATTATTTTTCTCTCACCTTCACAAAACCTATAATACACCTAACCGCGAAATATAACATTATCTATAATCTAAAAAAAAAATCAATAAATATATATTATAGGAACACACAAACTTACCTGTGTGTAGAAATTTAATGCCGCGAAATTTAACATTATTATTATAGGAATCTAAAAAGTGAGAGAAAATAATTAACCATACAAACACAGCACACATAATGAAAAATACATACAAAATTAAGTAAAGTGTTTTTCATGCGAAATTCAGATTGATTAACATATAATTAACATATCAATATTTTTAAATTATTTAAAAAATTATGTACAAAAAAACTTTTGAATCAGATTCCGACTGCTCTACCTTGAGCTTTAGGGAAAAGAAGTAAATACATCGTAAGATTTAATTATAAAATAATTTAGAATATAAAATTTCTTTAGATTTACAGATATTGAAGAAGATCCTTCGACATCTTTGAATTTGCAGGAAAAAAATCGCAAATCGTAAATTTTAATAAATTATTTTAACAAATTAATATTTTCATAGAATTACAGAAATAGACAAAATTCGAAAGAAGATTACAAAAACTTAAAAAATATTTTATCCATTCTTTACTAAATGTCTTTAAAAATAAATGTTTAGTGATTACTTTACTTATTTATAATTATAAAAATATCTAACTTACATTTTTACGAAATATATCCAAATAAATCCAAATAAAATACCATAAAATTCCTAAAAAAACACCTGAAATTTAATTATCAATGTTATATATTATCAATATTATAAATGCTGACTAACAGTAATATTTAAGAACTTGAATAATGATCTCATAATTATATAAAATCAAAATTCAAGTCCTAAAAATTACTTTAATTCAAAAACTTACCTTTAAACGAATTTTGGAAAATTGAATAAATGAAATTAAGTTAACATTGTCATATAATTGGTGACTCACCTCAGGTGGTGTGCACACCAACTTATATTATAGACAATGTTAACTTTCGCGGTTAGGTGTAAAGTTACTAAATTTCGGAACAATAAATTTCTACATACAGGTAAGTTTGTGTGTTCCTATAATATATATTTATTGATTTTTTTTAGATTATAGAAGTTATTTAATTTCAGAATTAGGTGTATTTGATTTGAGTTGTTGCTTTTGTGTGTGATTTAGTAGTATGGAAAAGAAGCGAAAAATTGATAATGAATGCAGAAAATTCAAAGATCAGTGGAACATTCAGTATTTCGTAATTGAGTCCAGTAACAAGGCGCTATATTTGATTTGCAATGAAAGCATGGCCGTTCTCAAGGAATATAAGATTAAACGTCATTATGAAACAACATTTTCAACATTACTCAAAATATACAGGAAGTTTGCGGACAGAAACATTCGAAGCTATGAAGCGCGGATTGAAATCGCAGCAATCTTCATTTACAAAACTCAAAACTGAACAAGAGGCTGCAACTCGTGCCAGCTTACGTGTGGCTCTTGAAATTGCAAATCGTGAAAAACCATTCACCGATGGAGAAATGATCAAAGAATGCATAATTGCAGTAGCCGAAGAAATGTGCCCTGAAAAGGTAAATTTATTAAATACTGTCAGTATGTCAGCAAACAGTGGCTCGAAGGCTAGAAAATATCGCTGATAATATATCCTCTCAACTGTTCGACAAAAATGGACATGTTGAGTGGTTTTCTTTGGCCTTGGATGAGTCAACGGATGTGTCAGATACTGCTTAGGTGTTGATTTATATTTGAGGAGTAGATAAAAGCTATGAAGTGCATGAAGAACTTCTTGATATGTATTCATGGCACAACTACTGGTACAGATATTTTTAAAGGAGTTGAAATGACCATTAATTCAAAGAACCTTCGATGGAAAAACTTGAAATGTATTACAACTGATGGAGGCAAAAATATGAGTGGGAAAGATAAAGGAGTGGTCGCTCTTGTGTCAAAGGCTGTAGAAAATGACGGTGTCTTACATTGTATCATTCATCAACAGTCTTTGTGCGGAAAATGTTTTGATATGTCTGAAGTTCTGAAACCAGTCACATCAACTGTTAATTTTATCAGATCTTTTGGGCTGAGTCACCGACAATTCCGACAATTTATTGAAGAGATTGGAGAAAATGACTTACCTTATCATACTGCCGTACGTTGGCTTAGTTGTGGGAAAGTCCTTTAGGTCTTTTTTGAACTTTGAGCAGTGATCGAAATATTTTTGAATGAAAAGCATCGCCCTCTTACTGAATTACAAAACAACGCATGGCTGTGGAAGTTAGCATTCTATGTTGATTTGACAAAACATGTGAACGAACTGAATTTGAGATTGCAAGGAGAAAACCAGCATCTTTCTGATTTATACACTAATATCAAATCATTCCGGAAGAAATTGATACAGTTTCAATCACAACTACGAAGTAAATGTTTTTCATATTTTAAAACATGTGAAATATTCAGCCACACCATTGAGACTGAGTTTCCTATCGATTTTGCAATCGAAACTTTGAGTGCTTTGAAAATAAATTTTGATACTCGTTTCTCGGACTTTGATGCCATTGCGAATCAAATTAAGATTTTTCAGAATCCTTTTGATACTGACATCGAAACCCTAGCCCCGGAACTTCCAATGGAAATGATTGATCTACAGTGCAGTGATATAATTAAGAACAAATATCAAAACTCATCTTTGTTGGAATTTTATAAGAGTCTTCCACTGACACAATTTGATAATTTGCATAAATTTGCTTGTGGGCTGTTTTCTGTTTTTGGTACTACTTATTTGTGTAAGAAAACCTTCTCCAAAATGAAGTACACAAAAAATGTTTACAGATCTAAATTAACTGATGAGCATCGTAAATCTCTTTTAATAATTGGTACAAGTAAAATTAGTCCACAACTACAAACTATTGTCAGTGGAAAATCTCAATTACATAAATCTCATTAGTATTTCATATGTCATTATGCTTGTTATAAGTTATGTTTTTATTTAAAATGTTAGTTGGATTCATTTCAATAATTTGTTAGTTATTATATACTGAAGTTAAATTTTCTGCATATTATACATGTCTTTACTCATTACAAATCTGTGTTTCTTTATCCAACTTATCACAAAAACAATAACAATAAGCCTACAACAATGTTATGAGTAGTTAGCCCATGACCATATCAATGTAGATGTCATATTTATAATTATTCAACATAAAATTAGAATACTTCAGTAAACTAAATTTAATTTGCTATAAAAAATATGTTCTCTAAAAGGAGTTTTCAAGTATGCTAGCTCGTCGAGGGTCGGACAAAATCTGTCCGCGGGCCGATGTGGCCCTCGGGCCGTAGTTTTGAGACCCCTGGTCTAAGGCATATTCCACCCTATCATAGCAATGTAACACATTTTGAAGGAATTCCGGGCGAGAACTCTTCTTAAATGAAAATCTAGGAACCACATTCTTCCCAGCGTCGGAAATCATATTGAAAAGATACCCTTCACTTGAGGACAGCACCCAGATTTTTCAGCCAACTTTTACTGGACTGTTCCGTATGCATATCTTGTAGAACATTTTTTGGGAGTATGAAATCATTTGTTCGTCTGCTCTGAGGTCCACTGCAAAACACCGAACGCTATCGATTGGTTCCAAGAATCGGCAACAATGTTTCCTACAATCTAAAATTTTATAATGTACAATACAAAAGCTCGACAACACAGTTTTACTAAAGGAACTGTTGTCTCAATTCCCAAAACTATTTTTACAGCGTGTTCCAAACAACTGTTTCAAGTAGTTTAATCAAATAAATTGACAACCGTTTTCTGTTGAGTGAAAGACTGGTAAATATACGGACAATTTCACAAGGTAATTCCATTTTCCTAGCTATACCACCCCAAAGCTACATAATGATAATTATACTGAACTTTTTAATATAAAATCAAATTAGGGAGCATCCATTAAGGACGTCTCCTAGGTGGGAAAGGGAGGGGGTATCTACAGAGGGGAAATATGGGGACAATGGGGGGAGGGGGTTCAAGTGCTTAGGACATCCTCAGACTAATCCTAATACCTACCCAATCACCATGGGAGGACGAGTAAACATTAGACTGAAATAATTTAGGCTACTAATTAAAAGACAGATGCCTATATTAGCTTTATTAATTTTGTTTATTAATTTTTTTTTAGCTTTATTAGTTTTGTTTCTCTTTTTAAATTTGGACAATTTTTACTAAAGCTTAAACAATATTATGTATTACCAGCAAAATAATCTGCTTAATATTATAATTTTATGTTCTAAATTTCGTCTGAAAATAAGGGAGTTCTGTTTTTGGAGGGATGTCCCCGTGGGTCTCCAGAAAAGGGACAAGGGGAGGGGGGATCAAAAAGTGCTTATTTTTTGGGGACGTCCTTAATGGATGCTCCCTTATATTCTAAAAATCATGACTTTAAAATTCAACAATCCCATTTTTCTATCAATAACCCATTAAACTTACCTAATGAAAATTATATTGAACCTCTTAATATAAAATCGATTTATATTTTAATTGTTGAAAAAATCATAACGCTAAAATTCATAAATTTAATTTTTCTATCAATACCCCCAAGTTACATTTATGATAATAAATTATTTTGAACTTTTAATATAAATTCAATATCTAAAATTTCGTAACTGGTACACTCACTCGACGCCGCACAACCCGGCCTCTCTTCCAGCCTCCCTTTGCTTACCAACTATTTTTTGTCTGCCTTGCCGATCAACCTTCAAATTTTTCTACTCACTGTTGACTCCTACGGCCCACACTACATATCATCTGTTGCCGATAAGTACGTTGCGCTTCATCCAAACAATGTAAGGACAGACGCAGGTAGTCTTCATCGTCTGTCCCTTCCCCAACGGTAAACCTCGTATCCAGCCATCCACATCACCTCAATCACCAAAGCCCTGCGAACCACAACGCTCAGTCACACAGCAGTCAGAATCGCTAGATATATTCCTATATTGATTTATTTTATTACTAATAGCATTGCCCAGTATAATAATTAGAAATAGCCACTTGCAATGTTAAACTGGAAAGACTTAAAAAATGAAATTATTTAATTTATTCTAAACAAGTCAATACTTAACTTTTTATTTACACACTTTAAAATTGGTTTCAAAATTTAATTATAAATTCTATTTTAAAACATAATTTAGAATAAGAAAACAAAATTCCTTAAGCCGGCATCTTTAATTTCATCAGGCATAGGATTGGTTGCTGCTGTTGTTGCTGTATTTTTATTTATATTTATAATAAATTCATTATTATTGGTAACAGGGTGTCCTTGGTGGTTCGAAGATGGCCACTGCCAGTGGATTTGCTGCTTATAATTTGTCAACAGCAGTTTTTAATAATTATCCTTTATCGTGTGAAAATCTTTGGATTAACGATGCAAAATCAATTCAAAAATATTTAGATAACGTAATGAAATCTATTTGTTTTTTTTCAAGTCAGTTATTTTTAAACTTTTTCGATAAGTACTCGTTGAACTTTCATGATCAATCTCGTTCAACTCCATCTTCATTTCAAAATCTTTATTTTTTCTCATAATTGGCGTCTAAACCTCCTGTGTCCGGGGATGTAGCTAGGGGTGGAGCATAAGACGTGTTGCCCCCCCCCCATATAAATTATAAATTATCAAATATAAATTAGGGATGAAATAATCTAATAAAACCTTTATTTTGGTTTTGTAATGAGAATTGTATGAGTACAACTATGCTCGCGCTAGCTATTCCCGTAGTTTATCGGTCTTTTAGGCACAACAAAGTACATAGATGAGTGCCGGTTACATGTATCGTTGAGCTCGGCTACGCGCGCTTACCATCCCCGTTTCTCCGTATTTGATTAATTTTGTGTTAGAAATTTGTGTTAGAAATACAATGGAATAAAAACGGGTAAACGGTTTGGCTTTGTCATATATTCATCAAGACATTAACGTGTTAACGACGGCGCGGATCACCGGTGGGACGTATTTGATTGTTCTATTAAACGTAATATTAGAAAATTTAACATATTCATCAAAAACATTTATTTTTAATTACATTTATGATTAATAACGCATTATAAACATAACTTTTGTTCAATAAGCATGAAAATCGGCGTTGGCGTGAACGTCTTAAAATAAGTCCGGATGAAATTCTGTCTGAATTATTGAAGGGACAAAGATAAATTAATATTATATTGTAATATATTCTATGTAATATACATTGTTAATAATTAATTATACATTTGTTAGATATCTTAAAATATTATTTTCTATTTTTCTGTGTCAACTTTTTACACTGCTCGATGAATAGCAATAATTAATAATTTTGCCACTCCCCCTTAGGCCGAAATCTTGGCTATGTCATTTATATGTTTTATTTTAGTTAAATTTTCGATTCTTTTGAGTAATAAAGAAGATAAATATATTTTCAGTCGGAATTTTACGAAGCATTTATCCATGGACACAAAAAATTATCGTTTATAATAAAAATAATTTTCCTATAACCACATCTGTTTTTGGTCAGCTTGGAGTTGAGATTTCATTTTTTTCTTTATGGTAAGAAATCAAAAACTAATTTCCTAATTTTCGTATTTGCCTTTACAATTATTAATTTTATTTATAAGTTTATTTTGAAAAATAAGGTAAGGCAAAAAGAAAATCGGAACTATAGCAGGATGTTAATGAAGGACTTTGCTTTTTGGTAAAAAAGATTTTAGAAAAAGTTTCTGTAAGCTGTTTTTTAATCCGTCTTATAACATTAAGCATTTTGTTTAATCAATGGATTATATTATTTTATGTACTTTTTCTCTATGTTCTTATTAATTACAGGTTTTGATTTTAATGTGTTCATTGAGTTTATTCATTAAGTTTTATTAAAACAAAAATATTTTATTGTAAAACGCCAAACAGTCTCGATGAAAAATATTTGATATTGAAGATTTACGAATTTGTGATTTTGAGTGAGCTGAAATAATGAACTTCAGGCAGATATGAATAAAGCAATCAGTGTTGTAAGGAGGGTTCTGATTTTATTATCAGTAAAGTTATTTATGGAAATGAAGATATATTAAAGGCTTGTAGCTTTGGATTTTAGTGTTGTGTCTGTTTCACTGAGGTTTATTTAGAAAGTATTTTGCATTATTACATTTTACGGATAAATATTCTAGTGAAAGCATATTTTGATGTTTCCATATTTCTTCTATTTGTATTGAATAATAACAATTTCTTGTTGCTTGTGTTCTTCCATTTTTTTGCATATCTTTTTCGTACATAGCGATATTACCTTACTGCATTGGAAACAGATGTCAAGTCTTTTTTTAATTTCAATAAATTGGAACAAAATTACAATTAATAAATACACATCAGTGAAAACCTTATATAATAACGTTTCGAACCATTTCTGGTTATTCTGGTGTAGTCACAATTGTCTAAGTAGAAATTATGTGTTTTTTCTCAGTCTTTCGTATTCTCTTCTCGTCTTTCAATTAGTCCTAGATTTAATTTTTTCTCCTTTCTTTTAATTATCTTCAATAATATTACTACTGATAATGGAAATTATATTTTGTTAGTTGAAAAATGAGTTCATTGGAAAATATTTGGAATTTAAAGAAAGAGTTCACGATGATTTTGACAATGAAGTTCTACAAACTACAAATGAAATACAGTAAATAATTATTTTTATAAATCTCGATTTAATTTCTTCTAGGAATAAATTGAATGATTTGAAAGAAAAAATAGTAAAATTCGAAACTGAATAATTTAATAAGAGGTTTTGAATGGATTTATTAATTTTGGAAATTGTTTTTTGACTTTTTATTTTGAGTAACATTTTTGTCGTTTTCGTAACAAAATTCCCTATTGCCAATGTCACAACCTAGGAGAGGATCTCGGTGATAAATATCCTTTAATTGCAATCACTAAGCTTTGATAATCTCTTTTGTAGTTAAAATCGTAAATCGTTTAAATATATAAATCTTTTTTTACCAATTATAGGGTGGCTCGACTTTGTGGATGTGAACATTTAATTTCTAGCACTGAACAAGCTGTTTAGATTTTGTTGTAAATTGAGCCGTTTTTAAATAGGGTATGAAATTTAGTTGAATAAATATAAATTATAAAGTAAAATCATTGAATATTTTACAAAAAAATACAAATTTATTTTTGTTATTTTAGATTTATAAATTATTACTATTTGATTTGTCTATCTCACGCACAAGCCGGTTGTAATATTTGCTAAAGGTTTGTTTGCAGATATCCGTTGAACCTAGGGGACTTGCACATTTTAGTGTATTATTCAATAATGACGAACAAGGCGTTTAATCGCAACAATGATAAAAATTTAATAAATCTCCCTTATTAAATTAGTTTCTCATTTCCATATTATTTTGGAGATCAATAATTTCAAGTTGGACTGCTTCAGGTGCATTTTCAGGTAGAATGGCAAACGGGCAAAAGTTTTGTTTTTTAAATTTGAATGTTGAGTTTTTTATTGGCGTCCCTCATGCTATAATCTCTTTCCCGTTTCCAATTTCTCATGTTATCATGATAATGGTTTTCCAAAATTCACTTTGTTTACTTAACTCGAGTTTCCCTTAATTAATTAATTAACGATTTTCGTTTTCTTGTATTTCGACCTTTTTTGAACATATTCTGATGAATCTGTTCTCAACATGATCTTTCCCATTATCTCATCTGCATCTTACCTGTTTTTCCAATTTTAATTCGATAATTTGTTGATGTCCTGATTTTTAATTTTCCAATATTCCATCTTTAATCATATTTTTAATTCAACAACCTTAACATGAAAATCGAGTATTAAAAGTCGACTCTTAATCATCCATTTTTTCAATGTACAATGGCTTCAAATCTGAAGAAAGCTTTTCAGAAATTTCTTTGTAATTAGGAAAGTGAATGTAATTCCTTGATTTTAATTGAGCTTGAATAAACCTGATTTTCATTGAAATGACAAAATAAGGCCATATAGTTCAGTTAACATTTGATTTTTTTCCTATAGTCGAGTAATTAACGTGTTTAGATGAGTAGTTATGTCTGTCAAAAAACTAAGTTGCATAACCAATCAGAATCTTTTATTTCGGGAATCTGTTTATATTTTTCAATCATTAATATTTCGATTTCATCAATTAAATTTAGAAACCTTTCCAGTATGTGCCCACGACTAAGCCACCTCACTTCCATGTAAAAGATTAATTAGATATTTTGAAGAAGGTTTTTAAATTATAGTTGGTTACGCCCAGTGGTGAGCTATGAAAAAAACAACAAAGGGCTCGCAAAAAAATTTAGGTGTTTTTCGTCCAGAAAAAAAATGGCTTTTTTAGTAAAATATAAAAGGGTCCAGAAAATTTTTTGTTCATATACAAATGCGGTTAAATTGTTTTAAAAATGTTTACTAGCAAAACAATAGAAATTTTAATTTGAAGTGAAGCGCAAAATCACAGTTGAAAGAACAATAAGGGGCTCGCAAAATCTTTAAAAAGTTAACAAGGGGCTCTGCCGAGCCCCCGCGGGACATGCATATTTCACCACTGGTTACGCCCCCGAGATATTATAAAATTAATAGTAGAATCGACAATTTTCATGACATACTCAAATCCTAAGTTCACAGGGCACGAACTCTCGTGGTGAATTATGAATTGGAATTGAACCAGTTCATTGGCTTGTCTTCCAAAATATTGTTTTGGTAATTTCACTAATCCTGAATGAATTCCCATCATAGAAGGAGCTCCGTCTGTCGCAATGCCTGACAATTTTGTTAAATCCAAGTTCATTTTTATGCAAATAAGGAACACATTCCAATTAATTCCAATTAAAGTCCTCTGCTAGTCTTCGCAAAAATATTAACTGTTAATAATAAACGCTTAATTATCTAAAAATATATTTAAATACAAATGGATTGCCTAAATCTGGTGTCATTAAAACAACCGATTTATATGGCGAATTAATTAATTTAATAATAATGATAATTATGCGTGCCAGCATCATACTTATTATACGTTTACTATATAATAGTATTTGATACTTATAATACATATATATATTTTATGTATAAATTAATTATTTAAATATCCCTAACATCTTCCCTGTTTAAAAGGTTTTAGCCATTCAACGTTGCGCATTATAATTTTTCCATCTCTGTCTCGTAATTCATAACTATTTGCATGGATCTTTCTAACAACGACAAATCGGTCTTCTTTTTTTCCTCAAATCTATTGTAACTAAAACTTCTTCATTTATATCGAATTCTCAGTGTATCCGGTTGTCATTTTTATAATTTAAAAATTTCTTTGTTTTGATTGCACTTCCTCCACTATTTTACTTCTATCGTTGTATATTCTTTTATTATTGTTCCATTCTCTAGATATCCGAAACTTAAATACTGATTCTGATGGACTTTTTCCAATTGTGCTTTGAATAGTAGCATTTAAAAAAAACTCAATTTCAGGTAACACTTCAACCCAATTCCTCTTAAATTTATCTCTTAATGATGTACTGATAAAATCTCGTATTGTTCGAAATTGTCTTTCAATCAAACCATTAGTATTATGATGATAAGGGCTTGAAAATTGTAGCTGTATATTGTGATTCTTTGACAACTATTTAATCGAGTTAGACTCAAATGGTTTTCCACAATCAACATGAATAATTCTCGGTGTCCCGTATTTTAATATCCAGAATATCACAATAGTATCCGCTGTAGTTTTTTCGTTTTGATTTGCTACTGCTGTCAACGAAATGTATCGACTACACATATCTATAATTTCTAAAATATATTTCTTTCCATGAATGTTTGTCTGCAAAGCCCACGAAAATCTATCGCTATAACCTCAAACGGTTCTGTCACTTGTGTTTTTACAATTATTTCTTTTGTTATTGTTGTCAGTGTCTTTTGTTTCTGACATATTTTACAACTTTGTATATATTGAGTCGCGATTGTATTTAATTCCTCCATAACGTAATTAACTTTTATATAATCAATTACCTTCTTACATCCAGCGTGACACAGCATTTTGTGCATGTCTTTGACAAATTAGATTCTATTTTATTCTGGAATCCAAATTTTATTTTCTCTTGGAAAAATTTAATCTTCGTTGATTTTAAATCTTGTAGTCTCATTTTTATCGATTGTTTTTCTCATATGTTCTATCTCTTCATTACCTTTTTTGCCATTGCAATCCATGTTTAGTAGCTGTCATTGCCAACAATCTGGTTTTTACTTTCTCTGTCTTTGGATCTTCATGAATTTCCATACACTGTGCACCTCTCCCACATTTATGTCTCGATAACGCGTCAGCGTTCGAATGGTCAATTTCTTTTCGATATTTAATATCCATATCTAAACTACTCAAGAAGTTTTTCCATGTCTAAAAATGTGCCCTTATAGGTTTTTTTGTAGTCATCATAATTCTTATAGTCTTGTGGTCCGTTCTTAGCTGGAATCGCTTGCCGTAAAGATGGTGCTTAAAATTCTGTGCAAAGTAATAAATTTTCTCGTGATACATTATCCTATTTCATGTTTACTCCGTGACAACATAGCTTTTATAGTGTCGAAACTAGCATCCGTATCCAAAATAAATTCTTTCTCATAATCAGGATATATTAGAACTTGTGTAGCTGATAGTGCTTTCTTCAATTCCTTAAAACTGTCTTGACATTCTTGTGACCAAACTAACTTGTCTTTATTGGTTTCGCACATCGATTCTAATATTCTTGCGAATTTTGAATAATTCTTTATAAACTTTCTGTGATAATTACAAAGTCCTAAGAAACTCCTCAATTGTTTTAAACATTTTGGTCTTTGAAACCCTTTTATTGCTTTGATTTTAGCTTCATCGACTGTAACACCTTCAAAAGTTATAATGTAACCAAGAAATGTTGTCTCCTTCACCAAATATTTGCATTTTTCAGAATTTATTCTCAATCCTGCTTCTTTTATCTTTTGAAAAGATTCTTTTCTAATACTTCATTTATTCTTTTTATATGATCTTTTTTGTATTTTGAGAATATTAAAATATCATCTAAATAGACTATAGCAATTTTCCATAATAAATTTCCTAAAACCATATTCATTAATTTTTGGAATGTAGCTGGAGCAGGGGCAATCTCGAATGGCATCCTATTTAAGCAGAACTGCCCAGATCTTGTTGAGAACGCTGTCTTTTCTTGCGAATTTTCTGTCAAATCAATTTGATAATACGCGCTTCCCAGATCAATGGTGCTAAAGTACAATTTAATGAATCTAACTTCTGTTCGATATTAGGCATTGGGAAGATTTGTCTTTCTGCCATATTATTTAAACTTCTAAAATCTAAACTTAATCGAATATAATTTTTCTCCTTCTTCCAGACACATACTAACGGCATATTCCATGGTGAGTCACACTTCCTAATTATGCCGTTTCCTTCGAAATTTTTAATAGCTTCTTCAATCTTTTCTTCTAAGTGGGCTGGTTGTCTTCTTGGGTTCAAATGGATTAGTCCTTCAACAATTTTAATATCATGCTTTAATAGATTGGTTTTGTCTATATCCCACTTATCTATCATAAATACTTCAGCATTTTTTATTACTCCATAAATCTTTTTGTGACATCTTAATCCTATTAATTCTATTGCTCTTTTTAATCGAAGTTCGTCGCTTGTTCTTTTCCCAAATTTGGCTTCAATGTTGCATATTTCCATATTATTATATATGGTTGCATTGCGCTGTTATTTCCGATAACTTTCATTAGTTTTATGTCAAACCTACGTAATGAATCGATTCCTCCAATTATCGATGGAGATACATTTTCAACTACTACAAAAACAATATTTTCTTCTCGACTTCTTATATTTATTCTAAGCTTGATTCTTTCAAAAGTATTTAATGGACTACTATTTGCGCACCAATTTTTGTCTCCGTGTTCGTTTAAAACTGGATTTCCGATCTCTTTTATAATTGAACAATCAATCACATTCTTTCTAGCTCCTGTATCCAACAAACAATTCTTAAAGTAATTATTTATGCCTATTATTACACTTGGACGTCCAACCATTTTATCATTAACAATATTATACTGATCTTTCTTCAAATATGTTTCACTTCTCTATTGTATTCTACAGTTACATGTATCAAATATTCTAACCTTTTCATTATGTGCAAAAATCATATTTTCTGCTTTTTTTAATTTTTTTACGTCATCTATCGATAAGATCTGAGTACAATTATTTTTTATTATTATTATTTTTATTATCGTCATCAATTTTTATTTTTTAAAAATTGTTTTCTTTCGGCATATTTAAAATAATTCTATCATGAATATCCGTAACTTTATTTTTTATCGACTTTTTATTTTTTATACTTTCTATTATATCACATTGATTCGCATTTTTAAAATTTGTTTCTAGTCTAACCTTTTTTCCGCACTTCCTTCAATAAGGCGGCAAGAATCAAGTTTTCTCTAGGTGATCGATTTTTTTGCTTCAGAAGCTGTATCTGCGTCTGTAGAGTCTTGATGATACCATTTTTGTCCGCACAAGAGAAGCACAGTTCGAGTAGGACTTTCGATTGGTTGACATTTTCCTGGAAAGAAAAATTAAGATTTCTACGAGGAATATATTATAATTCTGACAAGATCCAGGTATGAGCGCTTCAACTTATCGCCCTTCATAAATACATACGTTCCTTACACGTTGATAGACAAAACAACTCAGGGTACGAAGGCTCAACTACCGATGACGATCAATAAACACAATTTTTATATTATCATCCAATTCACCTATTTAGAATATTATTACCTAATAATTTAGTTTGTTAGAAAATCGTCTATGTTGTTCTTAGTAATATTTGATATTAACCAATTTTTGATGTGCATAAATCCTGGCTCGGACCAATAATTAATGTTCACTTATCTTTGCATCTACTGACTGAAGTTAATTTACACTAGAGTCGGCTCGGTCATATACATCGTCTAACCCAAATTCTATTTATTCGACCCAATTACTAATATTTATGATTGTTTAAATGTACCTTTAATCACACTACACATCCATATTTATTATAATTGTTGAGGTCTGTAAATTAAAATTAATTTAACCCTTTAATGCATATGGACTTAAATAAAAGTCCATGAAGAAATGACTCGTAAAACATATCCATGATGATGTGACAAAGCAGAAAATGTGTTGTATATTAAGTATGGGAATAGTACAACATGAAGTAACGATATGTAGGACAGATAATCATTTTTTATATAATATTTTATGATTAACATTTGTTTAATTAATGTAAAATTTTGGAAAATTTTTAAAACGCTGTTTACGTGGATTTGTATAGGTAAGAATGATTTATTGTCATGTTATTATGAATTCTAAAGCTGCTGTAAGACAAAATAAAGTAATTCCAAAAAAATTAAATGGCGCATTTGTTGGAATGCAATGTTTTACTGATGGACTTTAATATAAGTCAGCATGCATTAAGGGGTAATTAAAAACCAGTAATTCATACTTTCTTTATCTTTTACATAAACTCATACATTAGGGGGTGGGTGGTAGGGAGTCCCCTAACCCCCAAACCCAACCCTAAAAATAATTTCGGACCATTCATATTTTATTGTTTACATACTATTTGCATATTTCAAATTAAATTTTACGAATTACTTTTACTTATTGCAGGCAAATGAAACCTCCACAACGTAAAGCTAAAAGTATAGCTCAAATGCGATTCGAAAAGAAGAAACGAGTTGCTGATACGCATTTGGTATTACCAACAGCTGAAATAAGTGACATTAGTGGCGATGAAGAGGAGGAAGAGCTGATAGATAATGAGGCACAACACCTTGCTGAGTACGAGTTGGTAGATATAGATGAAGATCAAAATGAAGAGGCGCCTGAAGAAGATCTATATGAAACACTGCGTGAGGAATATAGATGGAGGAAGCATGCTCTAGCTGAGCAGAATACGATGTTTGAAGACATGCAGAATGATGATCATGAAGAAGATAATGACATGTACTCTCCTTACGACTTTGCCAAAACATTTTTTACCAACGAGCTTATCAGTTTGATTGTGGCACAATCAAACATGTACTCTGTTCAGCAGACTGGCAAATCTGCGTATATTACCAATGATGAAGTGGAAAGATTTATAGGTAAGCGGACTGCAGATTGTTTATATTCATTGACTCGTGCAATGTATTTCTTATCGCATTTCAGGGATACTTCTGGTGATGGGGGTATTCAGACTGCCTCAAAACCGTATGTATTGGAGTCCGAGTACATTCGTTCCCCGAATTGCCAATTCAATGACTAATAACCGCTTTGACGAAATCAAAAGATTTTTGCATTTCAACGACAACGCCCTGTTACCTAACCGTGAAAGCCCACATTATGATAAACTGTATAAAGCACGACCCCTCCTTGATTACATTCGTAAAGTATGCCTCAGTTTGCGAAACACGGAGCATCAGGCTATTGACGAGCAGATGATACCAACAAAGTCACGTAATCCGGTGAGGCAATACCTTCCTAATAAGCCTTCCAAGTGGGGAATTAAGGTTTGGGCTCGCTGTGGTGTAAACGGATTGTTATTCGATTTTGAAATTTACACAGGGAAGGCAAATGCCCACCACAGCGCTTTTGGGATTGGTGGAGATGTTGTGTTAAAACTTTGTAACACCCTTCCAACAAGCGCGACAAATTACAAGTTATACTTTGATAATTACTTCAGCACTATACCTCTTCTAATACAACTGCGTCAATTGAACCTATGGACGGTGTGCACTATTCGAAAGAACCGCACAAAAGGTTGTGACAAGTTTTTGGAGAAAGAGACTGCTCTTAAAAAACGTGGAAGAGGGAGTATTGATTGGCGAGTAGAAGAAAATTGCAACGTTCTGGTATTGCGGTGGATGGATTCTGGTGTCGTTCAGCTGGCCAGCAATTACCTGAATGCGGATTTGGGAGAACAATGTGACCGATACAACGCAGAAAAGAAAGAGCGTGTGAAAGTCGACTGCCCCAAAATTGTACAAGTGTACAACAAACACATGGGTGGAGTGGATTTGCATGATATGTTGGTATCGTTGTATCGGGTGACTTTAAAAACTCGCAAGTGGTATCTTCATCTCTTTTTTTACACATTAAATGTGATGGTAGTAAACTCTTGGATTCTTCACCGAGATCAAGAAAAGCGATTGAAAACATCCAAGAAGAAGCGATACACTGTGTTGAAATTCGTAACAGAGGTTGCCGATTGCTTCCTCTCTGTGGGTAAAACTGTGAAAACTGTGTCTCAAAATAAGAGAAAAAGATCCTTCACGCCAGTTGAAGACATCAGACACGATGGAATTGGACATTGGCCAATTTATCTTTCTAACCAGCAAAAGTGTCGACTATGTATGGATCTCAGGAAAGAAAAAGTTGGACGCACTATGGTGAAATGCTCGAAATGCGACGTTAACCTCTGCTTGACTCATGATCGCAACTGCTTTTATGACTATCACATTAATTGACTGTTGTTTATGTTCTACTACACTCACAGACTTTTCTGGATGCATTGTTAAGTGTTTCCCTTTACTTGTTGTTATTGCTACCCTTAATGCATGCTGACTTACATTAAAAGTCCAACGAATAAGTGTACTCAAATGCGTTCTATTTACTCATCGAGGCACAATTGTCCATGAGGATACTCTGAGGAATAAGATTTAAGTCAAAAAACTTGAAAAAACCTCAACATACAATTCCATGCATTAAAGGGTTAAATGAATTTAGGTTGAAAATTTAAATAAAAAAAAAGAAACCAAAAAAGACAAAGAAAAGCGTGATCATGCAAAAAGTTGATAGTAAAGGAAAGTATGATGGAAGCATTATAAGAAAATGCAAAAGCAATTACGAAAGGCAAGAATCCGGAAATCCGAAAAAATCAATAAATTGTAAAATCATCGAAATCGAATTGGGAAAACGAGACAGGTATAGATTAGCTAATAGTCAACAAGATGATGAGTAGGGATTTATCAGAAAATGGGTAGAAAGGGGAGAAAAGCATTCAAATGTGTAAATACAGAAAACGTTAATTAATTAATATTTTAATTGGCTAATAAAAACCCGAGCTAATGGGAAACCCGAGGCAATGGAGAACCCGAGAGATGAAGGAAACCCGAGCTGGGTAAACAAAGAGAAAAGTAAATAGAAGGAAAATTTGGGCCCATTAGCGTGACACAATGATTAATTGGAAAATAACAAGGAGAAGATAGTACGTGCAGAAAGGCCGGACGGGCCATTATTTATCTTTGTTCGTTGGACCATTATGGGTAAACAGCCGAAGCAGAAATGTGGAATCGAATGTCAGATGAGAGATTGGCTCGGCAACAACCATTTGTCATCCCGATTTCGAAGAGTATATAAGGAATGGGAAAATCAGAAGAAACCGAATTAGGAATAGGTTAAAACGAATTAAGAAGATTAGGGAAAAGATGATATAGAATAAGAATACGGAAAGGTGAAAAAGAATCAAATCAAACAGAAAAAGGAGGAAAACGTGGGTCTCGAGAATCTAAAGAAATAAAAGGTAAATATTATCTATTTACAAAGCATCAACACCGAGCTGAGAATAGGTCAAACTTACTTTTGATTATTTATTGTTCATTGTTGAGAAAAGAATATATTTTTTTGATACAAATATAAGTTGAGTAGTTCATTGTTTGATTAAAATGACACGAGGAGTCAGAGGTTACCGACTTAAATTAACTAAAACCCAAAATAATGTTTAATTTACTAAAACGTTTCTATATTAATTTATTCATGTTCAACGTAACATATCATTTAATAATATGAATTAAAATTCCCTGTTTAATTAATGTGAGTTAATTATGAATTTTTGTTAAAATGATAGTAGCCTAACAATTTCTAATTCAATTAAATGAAAATTTACCGACTTATTAATAAAAAAAACTATGATCGGAATTGTCTTAATCGATTGTTTGGTTTATTACCATTATCAATGAATTGATTACTCAAGCTGCTATTTCTACCGGATGCTTGATTACCAGGTAAGTTCGCCTTATCTATTTATCGATGCAACGTCATGTGGTTGTTCAGATTAAATATGATCACTATTAGACAAACGTTCAATTCGCAGGAAATGTTATGTGCTACATTACAAAATCCATCTGACCTCAACTGTTAGTTTTCACGTCGGATAAACGGAATTTTTATTTTGTATGTTGATATGGACCAAGATACTCATGGAATGACTACACGGCTTATCTCTACATTTTCATGAAGATAGAACGCTCAAAACGACTTTAGTTTACGAGATCGATGCTTACGGCTAAGATAAGACAACAAATGGAAGATGTTCCTAAACTTTCGGTTCCACTAGCACTAGATTTCGTTTCCTAATGGTTACTAAATGTATATGTCGCCTCAAAAAAAGTAAAGTTGAATGTGCCACTGTGGAATAGATAGAAGTTTCCTTATTGTAGGAGGTTCAAACGGCCGAACATCACTGGAATTTGTTCAGAGGATCCTGATTATGTGGCGTTACTACAGAGTTGTGTTAACCCTTTGACGCTCATAAGCGTTGCCGGCATTTTTATCGCTTGAAATATTAATCAATCGACAGATTTTAGTCCATTAGTGAGTATTATTTTCAAAAAATAATTTATTCTTTATTTTTTAGACACTACCTGGGGTGGTACATAAATACACCACTAAGCGATAATATGCAAAATATCCAATCAGTCAATTATATGATAAAGTGAATAACACTGACGTTGAGCATTCAGACAGAGGTGAACATCACATGAACCGCATTTAATGTTGCTGCGGCAATCATGTCTTCGGGTGCTGCAGTATGTGCATCGCTTTCTGTCTTCTGTGAATACTGGTAAATGTTGTGGTGTAGGACAAGCAGCATTACTCGGTCGAATTTTCTTTGAAGGAGGATTGGCGGATGTCGCTCTCTGACGACAACTGTAACGACCAGTGAGAGATAGCGCCACAGATCTGCGAAAGTCAAGAGCCTTCATTAGGTTGCCCTCATTTAGTTTCTTGAAAATGACATAGGAATTACACACACCAATATCCAGTAGGTCAAAGAAAATGCGTAAGTAGAACTTCACTTTTGACCTTTAAGTAAAAAAATCAAAACAAACAATGTATGTTGAGTTATAATGTGCACAGAGACTGTAAATTTTTGCTTACCTTCGGTCGATTCCATATGCCTCTTTTCGTTGATCTGCAATGTCAACACCTCCCATAATTGAATTATACGTCGAAACCATTTTTGGAACAGTTTTAGGCATTTTACCAGCCGTACCTCTTCGTCTTCTCATAACGGTCGTGGTTTCAAAAGGAGTCTCATAATTGGATAGAATAGTGACAGGACGTTTGTCCATCCACTTTATTGATGAGATACTGCCATTAGTGCTAACGTAAGAGTAAATATCACCCTCTTTCATACGCTTGTTAGCACGTACATCATCTGGCAAGTGTTTTCGTGATGTTCTGATAGTACCAATAGCTTGAACACCGTTTTCACGTAAATAGAAAAACAGCTCTACCGAGGAGAAGAAATTATCCATTGCCAGGATACAGTTTGTGTTGTGAAGACTCTTTGCCAAATGCATTACCACACTTCCACCTAGACCAAATTGGCGACCTTCATTATAAACTTTGCCTTGATACATGTCAAGTTCATGAACATATCCAGAGTGTGATGATGCTCGGACCCACATTTTGAATCCCCAGGGTTTGGGTTTTCCTTTGAAGTACTGTTTCATTGCACTTTTCCCAGTGAACTTAATCATGTGTTCATCAATTGACATTTCATTTTCCATTTCCATTGCAGCTTGAAACGCTTTGTTGAAATGGTTTATTAGTGGACGTACTTTGTACGCTCTGTCGTATTCCGGATTGTCTTTATGTGGCTGAAGAGAATTATCCCTAAAGTGCAAATTCTTTAGGATAAATTCAAATCTTTTCACTGTCATCACATCGGCAATTGCATCTACATGGAGATCTCTGTCAGTTGACCAATAGTCACGGAGATTTGGTAATCTGTTATAGCCCATAATTATGCATATACCCAGAAATGCTTTTATCTCTTCACTTGTTACATCGAATATAATTCCCTGTTGTTGAGCATACAATTTAGTTTGTTCAATAATGAGTGTTACAAGATCTTCAAAATTTGTTGTGATTTCAAATGAAGAGTAGGCAGTTGCAGGTTCAATATCCACTTTCACTTTTCCGAAATCTACTAGTTTTGTAGGTGTAGGGAATTCCAACAATCTCCGTTTTTTCTTTTGCCATTTTATATTTAAAGCCGTTGAATGCAACACATCTGAATCACATTCTGAAATGGCAACAGAAACAAATATACGAATTCGATTGAAATATATTAGGAAATCGAAATAATGTACCTGACTCATCAGATAAGTCTTTAGATTCCTCATCAACATCTATGTCTAAAAACATAAAAATAAAACTTTGGTCACCATAAATGCTGATTTTAATTTGTAGCTAGCTTATATACCTTCTATTATTGTTNGTTGTTCCAATGTCAGATAAAAATTAAGGTTTTGATATTTGATCAAAGTTTTTTTACAACTCAATTTATGTGGAATTTCCAGGCCTGCATTGTTAATTCACGACCTAACAATCATCTGGAGGAAGGCATTGTAGCTGCTCGTTCTTCAGGCTGTGCTGTGGGGTCACCCGCCCAAACAGTCCATCATTCAACGTCACCTCTAAACCCATCTTGGTAGACCTGTGCGTCTCGAGACCTCCGGCCAAAGTAGTGCCCCACGGCCTAAGTGCAAACAGACCTCGCGCTCAGAAAAATATAAAAGAAAGCGGGCGTAACAAGCAGCTGCCCTAAGCCTCCTCGTTTCAAACATCATCCAGCCAGAAGTAGACTTGCAGACCTCATGCACGGATTTTTCATGGTTCCTGGGCGCGGACGATGTGGATCAGCTGCTGGCCGATGCTGAAGGAGAACCTGCTTGGGAATGATTTCAATTTGGATTAATTGAATGTTTTTGTTGCTTGTTTTGTTCGGTTTATTGACAAATATAATAATTTGTTCTTCTATTTTCAAAAGTACTAAGTGTGAAATTAGTATCGTATATTTTGAAGAATATCATTTGTATATATTTAATATTGTATAAATAAATTTGTTTAATTATTTTATAAGTTAACTGGTTTCCATAAACCTTTTACTATTTAAATTTACTGAAATCGATACATTATGATTTCGATTAATTTTCAATTGACTTAATGTTCCCCAGCTTTTGAAGATAAATGTTTTTAAACACTGTCTGATTGAACTTTGACTTTGTTTTTCGAAGAATAGTGATTTGATATGACATGTCCAACAAAGGCTAATAGCTAAACTTAATGGAGAATAATCTTCTCTATGAACCCCATATATACAAATATTTAGAAACCTACTAAAATCATCATGGTTTTTAAATATCACCTATATTACAAATTATATCAAAATATTATTACCATTTTATCTGTCTTTTATAAACCAAATTCCTCAGTCTATAATAAACTTTGATTACAGACTCCTGGAGATAGAACATATTGATAAAAGCTTTCTATGAAACCAATTTCTGAACATATATGCAAATTACTACAAACCGACTAAAATCATAATGATTTTAAAATATCAACTATTTATCAAATAAATTACAAATATTTCATTATAAAACCTATGATTTTCATCTCTATTCATATATTTATTACGATTTCATCTTACTTTGATAAAGCACAACTCATTTGTTATCGAAAATTGATGTTAACTCAAATGTTGCCACCGCTCCTTATATATATTTTTTATTTTGCATACGCTAGTTATTTAGAGATATCTGTAATAAGAATATGTTTAGCACATCACAATTACAAGTCTTGACCAGTTAACTTCTTTGTTTATTCTTGATTTTGTATAATAACTTTATTTAGCTACTTTAAATAAGATTTTACTAATTTTATGTTTTTTTTTGAATAAAATAGTTTTGGCAACATCTGGGTTAACTAAAATACCAATGAAATTATATAACTGGCTTATGAAGAATAGTTATATTTGTTTTAAAAAGTTATAAAATTTTAGTGAGAATTTTTATTCAGTGAGAAGGAAACAGTTTATAATGGAAGATCAATCTGTTGAATTTACAGATGCGTTGTCAGATTTAGAAAATGATGTTGAATGTGGAAATAAGACAAGTGATGACAAGTGATCATTCTTTCATTGATGAAGTCGCAAGTTTGTTCTTTGGAAACGATTGTTTTGAGTTGCTTTGCTGTGAAACTAATTTATATCGTCATTTAAATGAAAGTAAATAGAAGCAACATGCTCGGACTCTCAAATGGCTAGATATACAAAGAAAAGAAATGAAAATTTTTGGCTATTATTATTCTTATGGGACATGTAATAAAAGAACATTTTAAAGATTATTGGTCTACTTATCCATTTTTAGAAACTCCTATTTTAACAAAACTTATGAGCCGGAACATATTTGAGAAAATTTTACAATTTCATTTCAATAATACTGAATTGCAACATGTTGCCTAAGATAGACTCTTTAAAATTCAACCTATTTAATAAACATATTTAAACTTATTTTTAAGCAAAACTAAGAAAATTCTTTGTATGAAGCTATGATTCTATGGCACCGAAAATTAAGATTTAGGAGAGAATCCAAGTAAGATTGTAAAATAGGTCTTCTCGTTCGCTTTGTATGTGAAGGCACCACAGGATATATTGGAAATATTAAAATATATTCAGGATAGGGGAAACATTTAGAAGAAATAATTTTTACAGAATTAGAACCATATCTTGATCAATGGTGCCATGTGTAATTATTTTAACAGTGTAAAAATTGCTGAAAATGATTTTAACAGAAAAGTAAGAGTATGTGGAACAATTCAAGTAAATAGAGGACTACTATCAGATCTAAAACTATAAGAACTAACATTAAAATGATATGAAACCACATTTAGAATAAAGGGGAAAATTCTGCTACTTTCGCGGAAGGATAAAAGGTTAGTTTATGTCATTTCAACAATTCATGAAGCTAGCACAACTGAAAATACATGTCGAAATGATACTATAAAAAGAATATTTCTGGGAATATGCGACTACGTGGTTTAGAGAAAATCTAAAACAGCGCGGAAAAAATATCCATCTAAGACATGTCGTGTATGTAAGGTATGAGGAAGATTGAAAGATTCTTAAAGATTAATTAGAAATTTTGTTAAATTTAAAAAGTATTTTTGATGAAAAAATATTTTAAAAAGAAGACTGAAATTTATCATTTTTAAAAAATATTTATATCGAAAAATATTTTAAAGGAAAAACTGAAATTTGTTTAAATAACAAAAATAAGAGAGACAAGATTTTTTGAGTGTATAATTTATTAAATACAATTTATGGAATTATTTAGTGATTTGAAAACAGATATTAATGTTCTAACGGATGAGAATCCTAATATAAGGCAAACAACAAGAGCGAAACTCGAAATATTTGCGCATTTTATGTAGCACCTCTCCATGTAAGAACTTGTTTTGACGCATAAATTTTTAATGTATTATACTTAATAAGTGTTACACTGTGTTTTCGAAATTATCACATTTATTTATATAATTTCAACAAAATATGCGGGAATTCAGGCTAAACACTTCATCACAAACCGCCTTCAATGTGGAACTTACCATAATGCTTTAGGTATTTTCTCTCAACTCTAAAGTTGTTGTTTTGTAGTTTACAGCAAAAATATCTTTTCGCCGTTTATGACAGGACAAATTGATCACTAGCCTTCACAAACAATTACGCGGCGGAGGCGGCGCATATTTATAAAATGGTGAGGGTAAATCTGCATAAACCTTCGCGCTATTCAACAATATGAAATGGTTGACTTATACTCCTTGATTTAATATCAATTCATTTTCCGATGTTTATTTTTAAAAATTTTAATCGTTTTGTTTATTTAGCGCAGCACTCTATTGATATTTTTTCATTGATTGTCATTGTGTTCACAGAGATCTCTGCCAGGTTGGCACCTCGATTTTGATTCAGCTTATGCCGATATTAATAAATTTGAATTAATAATTAAATGTGAACAGAATTATACGGCTAAATCTGACTGATTAGCAATTCATTTTAACGTGCATTGAAANTTTTGAGTTGCTTTGCTGTGAAACTAATTTATATCGTCATTTAAATGAAAGTAAATAGAAGCAACATGCTCGGACTCTCAAATGGCTAGATATACAAAGAAAAGAAATGAAAATTTTTGGCTATTATTATTCTTATGGGACATGTAATAAAAGAACATTTTAAAGATTATTGGTCTACTTATCCATTTTTAGAAACTCCTATTTTAACAAAACTTATGAGCCGGAACATATTTGAGAAAATTTTACAATTTCATTTCAATAATACTGAATTGCAACATGTTGCCTAAGATAGACTCTTTAAAATTCAACCTATTTAATAAACATATTTAAACTTATTTTTAAGCAAAACTAAGAAAATTCTTTGTATGAAGCTATGATTCTATGGCACCGAAAATTAAGATTTAGGAGAGAATCCAAGTAAGATTGTAAAATAGGTCTTCTCGTTCGCTTTGTATGTGAAGGCACCACAGGATATATTGGAAATATTAAAATATATTCAGGATAGGGGAAACATTTAGAAGAAATAATTTTTACAGAATTAGAACCATATCTTGATCAATGGTGCCATGTGTAATTATTTTAACAGTGTAAAAATTGCTGAAAATGATTTTAACAGAAAAGTAAGAGTATGTGGAACAATTCAAGTAAATAGAGGACTACTATCAGATCTAAAACTATAAGAACTAACATTAAAATGATATGAAACCACATTTAGAATAAAGGGGAAAATTCTGCTACTTTCGCGGAAGGATAAAAGGTTAGTTTATGTCATTTCAACAATTCATGAAGCTAGCACAACTGAAAATACATGTCGAAATGATACTATAAAAAGAATATTTCTGGGAATATGCGACTACGTGGTTTAGAGAAAATCTAAAACAGCGCGGAAAAAATATCCATCTAAGACATGTCGTGTATGTAAGGTATGAGGAAGATTGAAAGATTCTTAAAGATTAATTAGAAATTTTGTTAAATTTAAAAAGTATTTTTGATGAAAAATATTTTAAAAAGAAGACTGAAATTTATCATTTTTTAAAAAATATTTATATCGAAAAATATTTTAAAGGAAAAACTGAAATTTGTTTAAATAACAAAAATAAGAGAGACAAGATTTTTTGAGTGTATAATTTATTAAATACAATTTATGGAATTATTTAGTGATTTGAAAACAGATATTAATGTTCTAACGGATGAGAATCCTAATATAAGGCAAACAACAAGAGCGAAACTCGAAATATTTGCGCATTTTATGTAGCACCTCTCCATGTAAGAACTTGTTTTGACGCATAAATTTTTAATGTATTATACTTAATAAGTGTTACACTGTGTTTTCGAAATTATCACATTTATTTATATAATTTCAACAAAATATGCGGGAATTCAGGCTAAACACTTCATCACAAACCGCCTTCAATGTGGAACTTACCATAATGCTTTAGGTATTTTCTCTCAACTCTAAAGTTGTTGTTTTGTAGTTTACAGCAAAAATATCTTTTCGCCGTTTATGACAGGACAAATTGATCACTAGCCTTCACAAACAATTACGCGGCGGAGGCGGCGCATATTTATAAAATGGTGAGGGTAAATCTGCATAAACCTTCGCGCTATTCAACAATATGAAATGGTTGACTTATACTCCTTGATTTAATATCAATTCATTTTCCGATGTTTATTTTTAAAAATTTTAATCGTTTTGTTTATTTAGCGCAGCACTCTATTGATATTTTTTCATTGATTGTCATTGTGTTCACAGAGATCTCTGCCAGGTTGGCACCTCGATTTTGATTCAGCTTATGCCGATATTAATAAATTTGAATTAATAATTAAATGTGAACAGAATTATACGGCTAAATCTGACTGATTAGCAATTCATTTTAACGTGCATTGAAACTTATATCTGACAGCCAATTTTTATCATATATTGATCTCGGTTTGTCCTCCACCAACCCCCCCCCTTCTTGATGTTTGCAAATTTTGATCACCCTTTCGGGTTACTGGCGAATAGGCTTACTAAAACTTTTAATGCGCAAAAAATGCGCGTGGAAAGCACACAAGAAAAAAACACAAATTCACATTGTATAATTATTTTGTTTTGAAAATTTCGTTAAAGCAACAATTCCATCACTTGGAATGGTCTGACATTTTATACGAGCTTTATAAAAACTTGAAATGATTATTATATTTCCTGTAACAAGTTTTTTTTGTAAATATTTGTATTTTTCAGTCCAATTCTAACCACTCTAATATAATTCCTCGGTAGAAAAACATGAGCACTTGGTATGAAGCTTTTTGAACTCTGCTAGTTTTCAATCGTAGTGAATACCTGGCTTTCGTTTCATTAACGATTCTACTTGCTGCCTTTACATTTGAAGTGTCCGCATCTTTGTATCACAACGTTGATTTTTCAAGGGATTGATTCTCAAAACGCAAAGAAGAAGAAGAGGAAGCCAAAAAGGCAGCACAAGAAAAAGTATCAAAAAAAAACGAATAGAGGAAGAAATGGAAGCCCAAATTACCGTTATATCTCAAAAAGAAAATGACCGAAAAAGGAAAAAAACCAAAAAGAAAAACGGCAAAAAATGAGAAAATATAAAGACAAAGAAGCAAAAGAAAAACTTCAAAATTATTGCAAATCTAGTTAAGAGTAAGGGTCCTTATATATTAATTATATAGTTGTTTATTATTTTATGCCAGTGTAGAACAAGGGTCCTGTAGACCTGAATTCTATCCTGTACTCTTACATATTTTAATTGTGTACATTTTCTATTACTAATAATTATTGTACCTACTACTGGTTGTTGGAATTTGTAGTTGATATCTGGTTGTTGACATTTGTTTCTAAGTACTTGGTTCTAAGTAGTTATTGTTTAGTAACTGGTTGTGAATATATAGTAGTTGATATCTGGTTGTTGGTATTTGTTTGTAAGAACTTGGTGATTGGTACCGGCTTGTTGGTAACTGGTTGTAAGTACTTAGTAGTTAGTAATTGGTTGTTAGTAGATGGTTATTAGTACCTATTTTTTGGTACTTATTAGTTAGAACCGGGTTTTTTGTAACTAGTTGTAGGTTGAACTATTACTATATAAAGTCAAAATGAAATAAGTCTTTATTTTTTTCATTTGCTTGACTCCAAGTTCAACAAAACATGTTCTCGAGTTTGATCATCTTTTGAAATCAAAGCTCTAAATTTTCCTGCAACTCGCCTTGCGCTCATATAATCCCGACTTCTCTCTTCTATAAATCTCTTAGCGATGACGCCACTAATAGAAGTTTCGAAAGCATTATAATCTTTCCCAGTTGTTTCAACCAAGGAATTAACAATCGTCAGATGATAAATTCGACGTGCAGAAATTGTCTTTTGACTTTCAGCATATTGACTTTTGACTTGAGTTTATTTTAAGAAATTCATATAATCTGACCTGATGAAAAAACTCTTTAAATCCAAATTCATTTTATCTACTGCATAATCATAAACTTGAGCCATTCTGTCTTTGAAAAACTAGGAGTTTTGTTATCTTTATCTTTATTTGAACTTTAACCCTTTCGCGGACGCACTTTTTAGTTGCTGTTCCCAGAACGCAGTAGTATGATGTGTATACACGCCATTGTCCATTAAAGGGTTAATATTCAAAAATCTCGTTCCAAAATGAATGTTTTTAAAACAAAACTTTATAAACGAAATTCCAGAAAATTCTAATACATAAAATTCCAAAAAATCAATTCGAAATTATTAAATTCGACTCACCTCAAAAACAGAACATTGTCCGCGTCTGTGTGCGCACCCCAACACGGTGTGACAATTTTTAATAATAAAGCACACACAGATGCGATAAAAACGACAACAAACAAAAATCAGCATCCCCGCGTCTGTGTGCCTGACACAATAGCCACCACAATCGCGAGGCCGAATTCATACAGCCAGTCAGAGGGAGAAGTCATTCCCCCATCTGACTGGTCAAAATAATTGCTATTATTATTCATAAAAATCTATTTCAATAAAATTTGCATAAAATACTTGTAGTGCCTTCGCATTATTATTTTATTTAGTTTAATTATTTTATAATTAATTAAATATTTTTTAAGTTTGTTTGAATAACAAAACCAGAAGCGTAACGAAACTTTTCAAAAAATGCAAAAGAAGAAAAAAAGAAAAAAAGCAGACTTATTTCAAAACCAAACAAAAAACAAGATGGCAAAATTATCATCAGAAACAACAGATTCATGAATCAACTTACAACAGAATTTTAATAATAATAAAATCTTATTCGATGTGGATTTTATTATTCTCATAATTTGCCGATTATCAGCTTTCTACGAGGGTAGCTCCCTCACGACAATACTATCTTTGAAAATTAGTACATTAAAATTTGCTTTCAAATTTAACTTTCATTTAAATATTTCATAAAATTTTGCATTAAAAATTTCATTATTTTTTAAATTTCTCAGAAGATCTCATTTCTTAAAAATATCTTACATTAATTTTAAATTATTACTCTAATTTACTTAAATTTGCTTAATTTAAAATTATTTTACCTTACTTATTTTACTTTCCTTATTTAAAAATTACTACTTTAATTTACTTTAATTTCTCAGAAGATGTCGTTTCTCAAAAATACCTTACATTAATTATAACTCTAATTTACTTTTATTTACTTAATTTAAAATTATTACTTTAATTTCTCAGATGCCCTCATTTACTTGATTTTAAATATAAAGATATCGTTTCTTAAAAATATCTTACATTCAATACATAACTTATTTACTTTAATTTCTCAGAAGACGTCGATTCTTCAAACTATTTTACCATAAATTCCTGTACACAAATCTTGGGACCAAAATACCCCTTCAATATACTGCTTCACATTGACATAACTTAAATACCTAAAGGGTTAAATGATGCAGAGGCTTAATATATACCTACAGATCAGTGATATCAGCTTTTCTTAGTAAAGCTTCTAGTTTTCTGGAAAGTCTATATTTTTGAGAGTTCATCATGTCTTTGAGAAGTACACGAGACTCGGTACCTTTATATGAAAACCAGCCCCAAAACATTGTTTTAACTATTTTAACTATTTAATCGTTTTTAACACATTGAGAACAAATAAAACAAAAATAACCCCAACAGGGCATCAAATATCTAAATGGGATTTGTTTCATTCAACTAAAGAAAATAAGAACATTAATTTTTATTATCAACATTCACAGTCACAATTTCTGTGGTTTTAGTAAAATAAAGAATAAAAAGTCTCGAATCAATCTGTGATATGGTGATTGTTATAAAGATAGTTAGAGTTGGACAAATTTCCCAGTAAGTGTATGTTATTTACTGGCAAAGACAAGGAGTTAATCGCGTTGTTGAAGTCTGCACCTAAAGTAAATATTATATAAATGTTGTTTCAAAATATTATTCCGAACTTTGAATATGTGGAATTGGGGAAGAGAAGAAGTCATTCATAATGAAGGGAATATTCCACTGACCAGCCGTATTAGCAACTTGATTGTTTAAGTTCATGAGTTGATAAGGAAATTGGTTTTGAAACGTTGACATAAGATTATTTCCCGAAGAGAGAAGATTTGGATAAAGAGAGAGCAAATCCTGTTGTTTCATGGCATTGAATAATAAACTGTTAGGAAAGCTGAAAGTTTAAATGATTTGGTATAATTAATATTTTAATTAACCATACATGTCTGAATCAGCAAAAAGGGGTGCTCTATGATTTGTTACAGTCAAAGGATACGATTTGATGTTTCCGTCGACACTTCGACGTTTTCTTGATTCTGAGTTGTGTTTGTCGGCATATTTTGCTTCCAATGGCAAACCACATTCCGATAAAATTGTTTTGTTTTTCTCTAGATATTCTATTGCTTTTTCTGCATCATGCTCACTAGAAAACCTGACGAATCCAACTCCTAAATAAATTATATTCCATTTAGAAAGGAATAAAAATAGAAATTTAGTCTATTTCAGTTTAGAACAACAGTAACACTAAGAGAATTAAACCTCAACAATGTCAGAGGATGAAAATCATGGAGTGTGATATTTAAAGTTGTCTAAAAATTCAAATATTTTACAGGTAAAAAGTTAAGCAAAGCAAACGGGATAAATTTCAATTTTGATGTAACCTGTATTACAACTTCAATTAGCAAATCTCCCGTAAATTGTAAATTCCGGAATTAGGGCGTGGACCAATTTATTCTAGAGAATGCAATTTCTTTTAAAGTAAATATTTACATAAACAATTACAAAAAACCTAAATTTTTAATTGAAAAAGTTTGGCAGAACACAAGAACACAGAAGAAAGATGATTGGAACAACAATATTAATAAACATAAAACTGGAGTTCCGCTCTATATTTCTAGCCTGGCTATTTATACGACTCAAAGACAATTAGCTACCGTAGCGACATACCGAAAGCTTTTAGAATAAGTACAATGTTTTATTTATAATTTATACATGTAAAAAAAATATTTTTATTCATTTTGGTCAATTTAGGATCAAGTAAAATATTTAAAATTGTACTTTATTTATTTTAATTTTAATTTATGAATTTAAATGTAATTACGAAAGCTTGATTTAATTTTGTGTTTTACTAGATGCAATCTTGGCAACAAGTTTTTCGAAGTACTGGTTTAAAATTATGTTGAGTAATATTGCTAATTTTTGAAATAGAACATTTGATCATGTTTGCAAAAGATCAGACATATTTACCATAGGAAAATGCCCAATAATTTTCTGTTGATGAAATGGGCTTCAGTGATGAAGATAGTAAACTCTTTAATAAAAATGATTTATTGGATTAAAATTCAATTCCAAAAGAAAATAGTGATGAATCTGTAGAAGATAACAACTGTTTAACAATAGTTTGTAAAGTTAAATACTTCAACATCAATCGAGTTCTGAATCACATTGTTTATGAGTCGATGTCAATGGTATTTAATTTATCAAGGAGTAGGTGATTTGGATCAAATGAAATATTCGGCACTTTCCTGTTATCTACACCTCATAAAAAATGAACAGTTTCAATTGTAAAAATCTTTTTTAATTGTCCAAGTAATTATAGTCATAGACATTTACATATAGTCTGAGTTTTTCCGACAAAGTATTTTGACCCCCAGGGGGCCAGGCCAAATGATGAATGGTCGTTTTTGATGAGGTGGAGATAACCGGAAAGTACCGAATATTCCACTGACCAGCCGTATTAGTAACATGGTTATTTAAGTTCATGAGTTGATAAGAAAATTGGTTTTGAAACGTTGAAATAAGTTATTTTCCGAAGAGAAATTGACAAACAAATTCGCAAAAAAAGCAATTTGAATAAAAAACCTAACAATATTATCTTGATAATAAAAGCAAAGTTTAATGCGACACATTTGCATAATGTTGAATCTGATTTCTAAATGAACATGTTCACAAGACTTGCATTTTTTCAAGCTTGTAAACTAGTTTGATGAGAAAAATCAAATTAGCAAAAACTTTTCCAATATAGATTATTGCAACATTCAATTAATTCATTTTCTAGTTTATTTAAGTAATTTCATTTATTTTTATTACAAATATAGATCATTTTTCCATGTAATACAAATTTTGATTGTAGAAATAGAGGAATTTTGATCTGAAATACATTAACACAAGAAACTTCACATAGATAACTCTTGACCTTTTCATTGACTTTGGTATGCGATATAATGTAACGTTATATACTTGAGGTATTGATAGACCGCTATATTTATATATTTCTTAAATTGATTTTTGACATAGGACCAAATGTTGAATAAGGACCTTTTGAATTCACCAGGAACACGGTATAGTCAACCCTTAAATGCATGACTTTTTTCCAAATTCAAAAATGATTTTAAAATTTCAATATTACGCGTACATAGTACATCTATTAGAATAATTTGAAAACACAATGGCGCTTTGTTACGCTTATGCACATTGCATTAGAGTTCCTTTATTGCATGTATACTGAGTTATAAGTGCTTAAATAAATTGTTGCAGATATGCAACAGAATGCATTTAAGTTTAAACAAACGTTTTTTTGAAAGTATATCAATTTTTATAAATTTAAAAAATGTAAATAGTGATGGTGATTTATGCAATTATATATTATGCTAGCTATAACCCGACAAAAATGACTTAATCATGTTATCAATCCAAATACATAATTCTTCATAGATTTATATTTTCAACAAAAGACAATATTTGTTTAATTCAATAACTTTACGATAACAATATTTTTGGTATTATTATTTAGTAGATAGCAGTTAAAAAAGAATTAATGGTCCAAATTGTACAAATTATGCATCATTCGATAGATGAAAGTCGATTTTCAGATAGCATTAAAGTAAAAATGTCATGTTGTCAATCAAAATTAAAAGTTATAATAAAATTTGCCATTTGGTGATTTTAATTAAGCGTTATTCCTTAATCACTGATTCACATACATACATAGAGAATTATGTATTTAGATTATATGACCAACACATTGATTTACAGTTGTAATGAAATAAAAAACAATTATTAAAAATAAATTGAAACAGATCAAATGTGAACAAAAAATATGCATTTTAACAATTAAAAAATCAATTCATAATTTATCATAATTAATTATATTGTCACCTGTCGTTTTATTTGTTGTCTTTTCTTGCATAATGAAAGCTGATTGAACCTCTCCATACTTGTCAAAAATTTTTTTCAACTTATCACTATCAAAACTGGTCCACTCTTTTGGAATGTTTGTTATGTATAAATTTGTTTTGTCTTTTTCATTTTCCTGTAATTGTCATTATTACCATACTAATGTATAAATATTATATACCTTTGCAAATTTTACAGGATATGTGGAATAATTAGTTTCTATGTATATTTTAGCTTCTTCAGCAAATTTTTCGTTAACAAAGTCAATAAATCCGTATCCTAAATTATGAAAAACTCACGGTCATACCTTTATTAAATATCACATCGGGTGTAATAAAAATTTTTGAAACTTTATCACTATGAAATGAAAGATTTTTGATTAAACTTGATTTTAGTACTGATAACCCTAATTAAATGTCACCTGAAAAAGTAAATTTAATTCCTAATTCATAAGTCTTTCTAGTACTGGAATGGTTACCAGTATATAATAGAAATTCTATTATCCGGGTTGGTAAAGAAAAGCTTCAAATAATTTCCACAAACAAAAAACAAAAACAAATGCTTGTTTACTTGTTTATTGAAAGTGTAATAACAAAGAATCAATCGTCATCAATCAAAGATTCCTGGAATTTCGGAAATCTGTGTATTCCTACTTTTGTAAGTATTAATCTCTACTACAGTAAATATTCGGTATGCGCCACCAAGGGTGAATCAGCTTTTATCAACACATAAAAAAGGGAGTGACAGTTATCGAATTTTCATGAATCAATTTTTTATTAATTTTTGAGAGCTTTATTAGTCGATAGCATCTTGGATATTACCATAGAGAGTAACAAGAACAAGAAAATACATTGAATTCGTTTGATACAAATGATGAGACGACATTGGCATAGAAATCAAGCGTTGATTGAATTTTCACGAATTTTTTCTATAGGTTGTTCTCTTCAGACCGACCTATTAAAACAGTGGTTCCCAACCCGTGGATCATGATCCCAATAAGAGTTGACTGACAATTTGCCAGCGGTCACCTAAAGCCTGCTGAAAATTTAATTTATTTAAGAACACGCGATTTTTGTAGAATTTTACAATTTCTAATTAGCAAGTTCATTTTTAAAAATATTGACCAAAAATATAACAAATATTTTTATTGATAATTATTGATAATTTTTATATAGCGCCACATGAAATTTTTACGTGTTGATGCTTGCCATCGATATAAAAGTAATTGAGATATCTATGCGTTTTTAACTCTAAATTCTAGTCGGTTTTTTTATTTATTTAAATGTTGTTGCAGTGAAAAGATAGCTTCAGGTAGAAGATATCGTAAAAAACCTGATGTATTTTGCTACATCTGTGGTGAATACACCCTTATTGCCAAGAGGAACCCAGTCACCATCTTTGTAAAGCGTGTTTATTATTCATATTTCGGTATGAAGCTGGATGATCAAGATAAACATTGTAAATCTCACATGATATGCAAGACCTGCATAGAGCATGTTCGTCAGTGGACTAATGGAACAAGGAGTTCTTTAAAATTTGGAATCCCTATGGTTTGGAGGTAACCCTCCTACAATGCAACTGATTGTTATTTCTGTGCCATATATGTAACTGGAATAAGCAAGTAAAACCGGAGCTGCCTCAAATATCCTGATCTGGAATCAGCACGTCATCCTATACCACACTGCGATGAGATTCCAGTGACTGTATTTCATGATCTTCCCGACATGAGCGACGAAGAATTCTCCTCCTCTTCCAGTGTTAAAGAAGATGAAGGAGAAGAATTTGTTCCTGATGATGACACTTTACATCCGTTCTCTCAACATGAGCTTAATGACCTTGTTCGTGATTTTAGCTTGTAAAAATTGAATGCTGAGCTGTTGGCATCGAGACTGAAGAAGAACCTCCTCTATAATAGTGGTCGCATTACATTCTACCAAAGCAGGCATGAAAAGTACCTCTTGTTTTTCACTAAAGAAGAGTACTGGTGTACTGGACTGATATTGCACAGCTTCTGCATAAACTATTGGTAACACAGTACTAAACCGAAGAGTTGAGACTATTTATTGACAGCACTAAGCGATCACTGAAATGTGTTCTATTGCATAATAGTAACCAGTTTGTCTCTTTGCACATCGCAAACTCAACAACACTCAAAGAGAAGTATGAGACGGTGAAGTACGTTTTGGAGAAAATTCGTTATGATCAGCATGAGTGGTTGATTTGTGTCGAGTTGAAAATGATTAACTTTTTGTTGGGACATCAGTCTGGATTTACAAAATTCCCATGTTTTCTCTGTTTGTTGGACAATAGAGATCGAGCACAACATTACATAAAGAAGGAGTGGCCTATACGGAAAGAATTACTGCCCTGCCATGCAAGGAACATCATCAACGAGTCGCTAATGAACAGAGAAAGGATCTCATTCTCTCGTTGCATATTAAGCTTGGCTTGATCAAGCAATTCACCTGAGCTCTGGACAAGGATGGCGACTGCTTTGCATATATTTGACAAGCTTTTCCATGTTTAACTATTGAAAAGTTGAAAGCTGGGCTTTTTGAAGGTCCTCAAATTTGACAGCTCATAGGAGATCCAGAGTTTGAGAACTCAATGAAATCAGTAGAGATTAAAACGTGGAAGGGTTTTGTTTTGGCTGTCAACAACTTCATTGGCAACAATAAGGCCAGGAATTATGAAGATGCTGACTGCTTTTAGAAACCTTGAATGCAACATGAGCATCAAAATGCACTACCTGTTCTCTCGTTTGTGTTAGATTTCTGAGAATCTAGGATCAATGAGTGGCGAACAGGAGAGAGGTTCCATCAAGACCTGAAACAGATGAATACAAGGTATCAGGGGCGTTGGGATATAGAAATGATATCCGATTACTGCTGGACCTTGAAAAGAGATGTCCCTGCTGCTAATCTTTCAAGAAGTTCCAAGAAACTCAAGTTCAAGCCATGAGTTTGTTACAATGATGTTGAAAAACATCAGTTTCTATAACTTTTTGATATAATATATTAAGAAATACAAAGTTCTTGTTTAAATCAGATGTCTGATTTCCGACTTTCTAATGATCTCTCTAAAATCGAGTTAGCAGAAAAACATGAGCTGATACAGAAAAATGGGTGTTAAATACATAATAGTTAGCTGCCAAAATGTAGTGAAGGAGGAGCAACCTGATTAATTTTATTGTTGGGGTCGCCACAACTTGACAAAAGTTCTCAAGGAGTCCCAGCACCAGAAAGGTACGGAACCGCTGTATTAGAAAGTAATGGATCATCTGATGTTAAAGTATTGCATTAATAAACGACTAATGTATTGTACAATTTTATTTCGAATCTTATATAATTAATGTTACTGACCCTATCGGAGGGCTCATTGAACATAAGGCATGTTATTGGCTCCATCAATTCGGAATTTTTAGTACTTGACATTAAAAACCTTTTGGTCCTCACATTTGATTAGGATTAGCGCTTTCTTTCAGTACAAATATTTCTCTGATTAAATTATATTATTAGCCTTGTTGACCATTATAGCTACGAGAGCTAACGTCACCATGTAAAAGTTTATAAAACATCGAAAGGACCGACCCACGGGATCCCTATCCTTTCTCAGTAACCATTCATTAAAGCCTCCACAATCTATTTGATATTGCTCAAGGAAACCCTCTCACCAATGTTGTATACTCATTTCTAATATAGGACTGAAAAAACGTCATTGAAAATGTGCTGCGGAGTAAATGTGAAATTTGTTATGAAATTCTCAGGCCATTAAAACAATAATGAAAATGATATATTATCGTGTTGTCATTTGTGACGCTTGTTGATGATTTATGTTGACATTTGTTTCGTGAAAATGAAATTTATTTTATCAAATTTGTGAAAAATATCAACATCATTAAAAATAATTGTGCACTAGTGCTTGACTGGCGGTGCTGGCCTGTCAACGCGGCTGGATTTGCAACTCAACTGACCCAACTGATATACTTGTTGAATTATTCTTCAAAAGAATTTCGTTCAGTGCCTTTCATAAGACCTGCCAACATTAGAATTAACTGAAATTTTAATAATTGTGGGATATTTAGTTATATGTTGCAATATTAACGCCCCATAACGAGAGAAGCTGATTGCGCATTGCTATATTTCTTATGACTACTTGCGGTGCATTCATGAATTTTGGGCATAACATCATATGCTTTTACTTCTTTCAATGTTGCTTTACTACGCCTTTAACTGCTTAATCCAGAGCTTTCCAACTTTAGTGTGTCGGCAGCGCTGCATAGGTGTGTCGCGTGAACATAATGAAAAGCCACAGAGTCCCTTAATTTTATAAACTTTTTAACGATTGTTAGACTGAAATACAATACACATATATAGTCCGTCGTGTTTTAGCTGCAAGAACGCTTGTTTACCCTATTTATTAGTTAATCGTTGGAATTCGATATTATATTTAAATATGTTTCATTGTCTCTTGTATAACGGTTTACCATATGGCGTAAGTTGTATGACGTCTGGTTTTCTGGTAAAACTGATTTGCTGTGTCGCGAAATGATGGAAGTCTAAAAAGTGTGTCACAAGCATGAAAAGGTTGGAAAGCACTGGCTTAATCGGATGACATCTCAAAATCATGGATATCCTAAAACCAAAGTTCCTGGCAGCTTAATTTTATTAACTTAGTCCATCTGACATCCTATGCTTCTATATCATGTCCTGAATAGTTTTCATAATACTTCAAAAAATCTTTTGAAAAATATCTTGACAGCAAAACTCAGAAACATGGCGAATCCGATTTTAATGTATGTTTTGAAGGGATCTTTCTATTCTGCTAAACTCTTTTAATATCATTCGTCAATTAATTGGTGGATACGACTCGGGAAGAAAATATCGCTACTATGACGTGTAACTAAGGCCATTTTATAAAAAGCTTGACCCTAAAAAGAAGAATGGCCATATGTTCTATATTGTGCCAATTACTTTTCGACAACTACATTGCTTAAACGCGGAACTATTACTTTATAAGTTGTTTAATTGCTATTAATACAACAAGTGTTCTTTTGAAACATTACTTCCTTAAAGTATATCATGGGGTAGAATGCCGTTATAACTTAGAGGTTGTGTCAATAAAGCTTTATTGTAATTGTGACCTCAAAGAACAAGTTCATATAGGCCTTAAAATCTTGCCACTTCAATGACGTATCATATAATCACGAAACAGATAAGGCTTACAGAAGTCATTGTCATGAAGTCGAATGAAGAGTAGAGATAAATTGACTTATATTGAAACCGTGGAATATCAATATTCATTTGAAAAGAGAAGTACATATCGGAAGAATCCAAGAATCTGCCAGTAACATTTCATAAAATCTTTCATTAGTAAAACCAGTCATTGGGGGACTCTGACCTTTAACTGGAAGGCAGTCATAATGTCAATGAAGATATAAATATGAATTTTGAGATTCTTTATAAGTTCCATAGAAACGTAATGATTTGCATTCTTTACTTTATATTTTCAAAAATTATAGAGATCACCTTTGCATTTCAAATCCTCATCCATTGCTGCTTTGACCGATTTGACCTTTTCAGAAAATGGAACTAACTGTTCAAGTAGATCGTCATTGAAATGTACCGGTAAACCTTTGATATAAAGATTTGTTTTAGAAATTCTCGCTGACATAATTTTTGAGATGCTTGAATTATTCTTTTTGAGAGTGTTCTAGAGAAAATTAATTGAAAAATATCGACGAATATAAACAAAATATTATTATCAAACGCATTACTGA
>CAUHTR010000025.1:0-25000 GCA_959609185.1 Schmidtea polychroa | reverse complement strand
TTTATTTTGTGAGTGATGTTTGAATTGATAGTTTTGCATTTAATAATAATCCTAAATTTTCATTTGAATGACCTTTATACTGAGAAATATCGTAGGCCTGAGAATCAAAATTTCCATTATGTAAACGGTTTTTGGTGTTATACATCGTGATTAAATATTTCGATTCTGCTGTAAAACTTCTGAATCATTTGAAATGAATGTTTCGTAAATAATATGTAGATGTTCTACACATGCTCGGCGCACCATTATTTGGGGCTCCTTATTCCCCGAAACGACCACCATGTTCCTAGCGTCACTAGAAGACAAGAATAGATATTGAACACACGGAAAAATCTTAAATAAGTAAAATATTAACATTCAATACAATACAAAATCATCTAAGAGACTCAATTTATATAGATTCATGTGTCTGATATTAAACCTGTTTTATCACCGGACAACTTATCAGTACGTTGTGAATAATTGAAATCCTCCAAATCTAGGCGTACCCCTTCCCATTATCATAGGATTTACAGAGTTTATTAAGACGCCTCTTCAACCAATAATTATTAAATTAACAATGTAACAGAATTTAGCATAAAAATGGTTATTATTCAATCACTGATGATAGACAGACTTAATGACGATCAAAAATAAAGGAAATGAATCATTTTTATCCAGGTTTTCCAATATACATGGTCCAAATGGAACTGGAAAAGTAATAGAACACATGCTTCAGTAAGCCTAGGGAAGCTACAATTCGCGGGCCGCAAACTTTAATCGTATTTCTAAAAAAAATATTATTTTCTTTTAAGAAATGAAAAATATTATGGACTTTCCGTATTAACTGATAATAAATGTCTTTGTCATTTTGCATTTACTCTGGACCTTGTGACACACTTAAATACTTTCAACACTATATTACAAAGAACAAATTTATATGCCTATGATACAGTGAGAAGTTTGGATGAATCTCTATCAAGACTTAGGTTGTTTCTTCTACATTTGAACTATCCAAATATGAAGTTGATGAAGATACCAGGATATAAATTAGAAACATATTGCGAAATTATTAAAGTTTTGAGCAACGATTTGTCAATAGATGTTGATAGTGTACCAATTGAACTACAACTTTAAAATTATCGATCTGCATTGTGCTACTGTTTTAAGGGAATGAGACCGCCGAGTAGAAATCTGCATGTTTTACATCACTCTTAATTCAGACAAATTCGAACAACTTAAAGATTTTGCTTGAAAAATGTTGGTTATTTTTTGGTCCATTTACATATGTGAACAAACATTTACAATTATAAATATCATTAGAAACTCTTTACAATTAAGCATCACCGATTAACATTTACAAGCAGTTTTAAGAATCTCAATGTAGGGACATAAAATTAATTTGAACAAAGAATTTATTGTAATTAACATTGTTGAAGATCTTGAACATCATCAGAGATATCATTTGTGAATAAGACGAAGGTTTCTGGTTCCTGTATTTCTGACATATTTGATCCATTGATTTTGGCTCGATTTGATGATTCTTCAACTTCTTCAGTAACAGCTTCAGATGATTCAACTTCTGCAACTTCTTCAACTTGTTCGACTTCAGTGACAACTTCGGTGACTTCGTTGAACATGTTTGAATTTGATGATTTTTTTTAAAGTTAATTTGATGAAGATTTTCGAAAAAGTGAAGGTAAAGGATTATTTAAACAATTGTTTTTAATGTTTTATTTTAATTTAATTAATTTAATAATATATTTTTAGTTCAATTTATTAAATTGAGAAAAGTGCTAGTCAGAGGCACTACACTCAACTACAAGATTAACACTTGAATAAATCTTTTAATTAAAAAATTTTTTTTTCGATAGGAAACCCTTATACCAATCACCGGGCCCTTAATCAGCGTCCATTATTTATATTATTTCTTAAATTATCACGAATTATAAAATTTACCAATAAAATATTTATCTATTCAAAAAGAGAATCAGTAAGTGGCATAGAGCTTATCTTTAATTTGTGATATTTCTTAGGATTTTGTGTAGAAATATCTGAATATATCCTAGAAATTCTCCACTACATTTAGAGCTGAAACGAACAAGCACATAGATATTAGAGCCTGTAAAGAGGCTTTAATAAATTATCATTGTCTTCAACTTTACTCAGTTATGGTTGTAAGATTTGTGAAATATGAAGAATAGAAATAATGAAACAATTGGTTTGAGGCTCGAAGTCGAAATAATAATTCTCTGGAAAAAAGAGAAACTGACGGTAATAGTATGGCTTAGTTTGGAAGAGGAATTAATATAACTGGGAATTTCTGAAAAAAAGTCTAATTTCGTGAGTCATACGAAGCGTGGTTCTCAAAGTTTGTAAATAATAACTTGTAATGAAACTAGCATGTAAATATTTCAAGGAAAGAATTATAAAATCTTGTCATTCAAGATGCAATATATATTGGCGGGTAGGCAATCATAAATTTTCTGGTTAAATTATTGGAAACCATTATGAAATTTTGAAAAAAAACTAGCAAGAGAAGTCGTTGCCATGGATATGAAAATATCTTTACAAAATTCTTAATTATTTTAGAATGGAACATTTTATATTGAATTTGTAAATTAGACAAACATTTAATTTCTTTTAAGTCTACTTTTCCAATGAGGCAATCTCGAAATTACACAAGCAAGCAACTTGCCTCGTCTGAATGGATGGATAAGTCCGCCCACGGATGGGAATTACTCATTGCTCTTCTATCCAGACTCCGCTAGCTGCCTCTGCTTGCCTTTTCTTAGCAACTCATTTTGCAGTATGATTCCATTACTTGTTTCAACAAAAGTATAAACAACATCCCGTAAAATGAATTTCCATAATAATTTTTAATAATAATAATAATAATAATAATAATAATAATAATAATAATAATAATAATAATAATAATAATAAAATCTTGTTCACGCTGCAAATTAATTAAAATTATTTATTCTTCAAATGACAAGAGTTGATATTATATGATGTCCAATGATTATAGATCAATAAATTAAATATAATTACAAATTTATTGATTTTTGTTATCGATTAATATACATACGATCAATGGTAGAGGAAAATTCAAATTATCGATTTTTATCGGGCAGATTAATGGTTGAATTTTTATTCTCATTTGCATTTTTAAATTTGTAATAAAATATCTTAGGGCAAATAAATATAGATGAAAGCATTTATTCGATATCGACAAAAATATCCCTTTAGGTGGGATGTGATTCACAGAAATATAATGGTGGAATCGCAAACTTTTCGTATTTTTATTGGGGAATTTCTTTTTTGAATTCGAACTTTTGAAATGGGTAATACTAAAAATTTATTTTCCCACGGTTTCGGTAGTTTTGATCAACAGAATGAAGGTGAATAAAGGAAAGGGAGTTGGTAGTGAAGAAGAATGATTAGGACCTCCTTTATCAGAGGTGTCAGTAAAGTCGATTACGATATATCATTCAATCATAATGATTGTAAGTCGATCACCAATAAATAAAATTAATTAAAATTCGATCAAGTCAGCCATTTCTAAGAGAGAAAACTAAATATAAAGTTTCTTGATATTGCAACTTTAAATTAACAAGGGGTTGAAATTATTTTCAAATTCTTATATAACCCAATTTTTAATAAAAGTTATTTAAATATTTCAATACGAAGATCTTGGGAAGATCATATTGGACCAATTCGTTGAGATAAAGTCGATCTAATTAAAAAGTTTGTTGACACGCATATCCTATAATGATGCAAATTATGGGAATCTAGACAACGGCGCAAGGAAATAAATATTGATTCCCTTCAAAATTGTTAAAAAAATCAATTAAAGGCAAGAATTCGATAGTCAAAACAGGCTAGAAACCATTTAGATAAGATTGAGAATTCCCAAGCATCAAGGAAACTATTAATTTGACGCCAACGTAAAAAGTTGAATTAATACCCAATTCCCAATTGACCGACGTTACCGATGGGAAGTCGACCGTATTTCTGCAATCCAATTCCATTGTATCTTTCTCATCATCTCTCAGCTTGTTTGCCGTTGACAAAAAAAAATTAATGAAATCAGCTGAGTTGCCGGTGTTGTTTCGGTAAATGTTTATTCGATATCAATTTTAGGATTTAGGGGAAATTTCATTGAAAAATATGATAAAAATGAGACAATTTATACAACAAATGAGGAGTCAGTTGCAGTAATATTAATAATCTAGAGATAAATTCAGTCAAATCAGTTTTATAGATATATATATACAGATGTTTTCTGGACAACACCGAGATGGTTCACAATGCTGTTTCGTCTGATGTTGAATTGTTTGTGAGTATGGACTGTTGATGACATCCTGGATTGTTGGCTGACAACTGACCTTCCAGCCTCGATATTTTATTTTGATACTTTTTCTTTGCTTTATCAAATGCTAATATTAGTGCTGCATTTGCCTTTTTTAGGTCGTTGACAAATTCTTCATTTTGGCGTTGTTGAACCTGGCAACGTTCCCTCAATTCTTCGAGTGCTTGAAGCAGATCCTGAATCGATCAACATATAATTACTAATAAAAAAAACAACCATAAAAAATATGGTTTTTAAAACTCTATATTTCACTCTTTTAATTTCAACATATTTTAGAAATAATTAATCTCTTTAAATCGAAGTTAATGAATAGATAAGAATTTATATTGAAATAAGGAAATAACACTAGATTTGACATATCAATATTTTTTAAATTAACCCACTTTCCGTGATCTCATCGATCTCAAATTTTGAAAGCATGCAGTGTTCTCGACAATCCGATTACGGAAAGTAGGTTAATTTGACCTCACAAAATTTGCGTGGCACTTTCTTGTATTTCTTAAATGCACATCGTTCCAAGAGGCACAAAAATTGTATATGTAATGATAACTAAGTGATATGCAAGCTCTCCTTTCCTAAATAGCATTATTTCATATTATTCCTTCTTCGGCGTCTATAGATTCAAAATTCTTAAAATATTCAAAAAAAATGCCTTCCACTATATTTTCCTTATCACTTTCCCAGTAAATAGCTTTGCTTTATGTAAACTTAATAGAATAGAGAATAAAGCCTTATGCTTGATGAGATATTATATTAAAAAATGTTTAACTGTCCATAAAATTATATGCAAAAATGGCAATGCCACATGCTTTGGAGAGACATTCCATTCTCTATGCCCTAAAGGTCATGAACATATTCGATTGAAAGATTGGAATAAAACTATTAAATAAAGAAAAATGTTCAAGGCAAAAGCAAATTTAAAGGATTTTAAATTATTTTTGAGTTTTAAAAATTATTCTCAGAGTTCAATCACAACTTCCTTCAATAAATATTAAATCAACAATTAATTTATTACTTATTTAAAATGATGTCATAATTCTATTATAGAGACAAGGACCATGTCCTTGAAATATATTCCAATTTGGAATAAATTACGTTTTCATTTATTTATCACTGACAAATAATAATAATAATAATAATAATAATAATAATAATAATAATAATAATAATAATAATAATAATAATTATTATTATTATTATTATTATTATTATAAATGTGCTGATGTGTCCAAATTTTAGATTTCTATGAAATTGAGGGAAATATTTATCCCAGGATGCAAGTTACCTTGCAAAATCAATTTAAACTTGCATAATTTATTGCTACATTTCCAGAAGAAACTCGATAAATTGCCAAATAGTATAAAAATAATTATTGATATTTTACAGAAAAAAGTACAGAGAATTTTCAACGAAATTTTGTCATAGATTATTTATATTATTAATCGATTTTTTGCTCTGGAATTTTCAATAGACAATCGACGTTGACCAAGTCATCGATGCGTGACTAACATGAAATAGGCGAATTGATTTTTAATAAATGAATTAGTGATTATTCATCGCATCATGGACCAATCAGACAGTGGGAAAAATCCAATCAACTTGTCGAGGATAAAACCGGCCAGATTTTGATTGCAGAATGAGCAGACTCACGCCATGGAGAGTGCAAAAAAAACTTTTACTGCACTTGCTGTTTGATGAGCAGCTTAATTTCGTGGCAGGAAAATTATTATTGTCAAAGAAGGAAATAAATGCCTTTTTATTTTGTATAAAATCCCGGAGAGGAAATAAATATAAATTAATCTAAAGACAAAATATTGATGAAATTCATCCAAAAGAAATTTTTCGATTTCATTTTACAATTATCCAATTGACAGACTATTTCTGAGCAAATTGAATCGAGGACAGCCTGTTACTAAACTTCTTTGTACTTTAATACCCCCCCCCCCCATTAAGATAAATATTTCCTATGTGTGTCTTTATGAAATCAGATAATAAACCAATTGAAAATGAAAATTTAATAAAAGAAACTAGTTAAAATTTTAATCAAATAATAAACAACAATTACCATTCATTTAAACAAAAAGTTATTTTTAATATGTTGAATGAAAAATGTAGATAAACATTTGAAATCAAGATTTTGAGAAAACAAAAGATACAAAACTGTAGACATCACCAAAAAGATTTTGTAATTTAAAGTATAAAAGAAAATTGGTAAAAAATTGGTTCTTCGTTCTTACATATTGCCATTATCTTGTTGTGATTCGATCAAGAATGTTAATAAAATTGCATAAATTACTCCATAATAAAGGGCATTCAAAACCCTTCCAAGAAAGAATGATAGTGAAACAATTGATAAGTGTTGTTTAGTTGAATAGAATTATCCTCGATTTGTTCCTTGTTTATATTGAAATTTTAGTACCGACAAATTCCAAGTAATAATATTTATTTCCATAACAGAAATTTTGGAATCAAATTTTATGAGACTTAATTTTGAAGTTGGGATACATGCAGTGATGGGATTGAATTTTCTTTGGAACCGGTACGCTTTCCAAATTTTATTGATTTGTAAATTGAAAAATCCGTACGCACTTATTAGAACTGAGATACATGTAAATGATGTTAATTGACTTTTACATCGTTTTAAAATTAAAATACTTAAGAAATATTTACTTTTAAAATTTAACATATTTTACCGACACCCATTGATACAAATTTAAAATTACAGTTTAAATACGTATTTTAATTTGATCATTAAATATTTTAATATTCAATTTTAAAATATAACTTCATTAATTTTATAAACATAATTCTTCATATGTTCTCTCACATCCCCTTTTAAAATCTTTCATTTTCTTAATATTTATGATAATCATTTTGTCTTCTTCGTATTTTACCAAATAACTCCTTTGTGTATATTTTATTTATTATCATATACAGTCCTTCATACCTCTTTTGGTCTATATTTCGAATCTTGCACTTACACCAATCCCTCGCTTAACAAATTAATTCGTTCCCAAAAAATTGAATGTAAATCGAAATTTCGTTAAGCGAATTTTTATTTTAATTATCGGTAATATAAACCAAGAATTCTGATAAAAAATGATAATTTATAAATTAAAAAATCTAATCAATTCATTATTGAGGAAAACATTTGTAATTCGTAAATCGAATTTTTTTTCGTAAACAGAGACTATAGATTTTTTTCTAAATTACGTTATAGCAAAACTTCGTAAAAAGAGACATCGTAAGGCGAGGGATTGGTGTATTGTATTTCTTATTTCTTATCTTCTCTCGTATTTGCTACTTCTACTTAATTGTGCTTTTTTTATTTATGGTAATATTATTTTACCATTTCGATGTGTTTCGATCCTGGAAAATATAAATTTTTTGGACTTACTCCAAACATTTTCTGGATTGTCATATTTCGGAAATATATCTCTTTGAAATTAGGGTAATTGTATGAAACTGTCTTTCTATTAACCCAACAATTCTATAATGATATAAGCCTGAGAAAAACAATATCTACACGAAGTCCTAGTGATGCTCCAAACTTTAATACCTATTTGTTTAACAAGATTTCATTGTCCTTTCGTCTTGTTCGGTCATAGCAGAAAGAGAAATATATCATCTGTAATGATTGATAAAACTGCATATATATATGCGTATAATGGCCAAATGAATTTTATATGACGGGATATAATTAATCAACTTATGCGGTCCAAACTTAGTACGGATCTCTGCCAGTAGCGACATTCAGATGATGGATTCCTTTTCTTGTATAAAATTATAAAACCTAAGAATTATATAAAACCCGATCATCGACATATGGAGTGTATATAACGATCATAATTCAGTCTATAGTGAAATTTGTCTGAAAGCCAGTATAGCATTCATCATTACATTCTATAGTAACAATTTATTGGTTACTAGAGTTTTTAGTTTTGTTCGACAGAAAATACCTTTATAAGGTGAAGGTATATTATAAATACTATAAGTGAAGGTAACTATAACAATATAGAGCTAATTTAGAGATGCACAAGTCACACAAATGGATAAGAAAATAAATATTACAATATATAAAATCGGGACCTGGAACAGCTGTAATTTAGGAATTCGAAAAATAAAAAAAGTTATTTTTAATAAGAATTTTTAATACTAGAGAAAATGAAAATTTCACTCACTTCAATTTGGGCTTTTAGACGTCGACTTTCATCTGTTCCTGATATGAAATCTGTTCGGTGCTGCATCATTTGATTCAGTTGAACTTTTAATGACTTTTCGCAGGCCGATTTACTGTCCAACGCCAACTGAATAGATTTCGCTTCTTTCTCCAGCAAATAAATGCGGGTTTTCAAATTCGCTCTTTCTTCTTTCAGACTACAAAGTTCCTAAAAAATTAACCAAATTCAAATTCATAGTAAAATTCATTTTCAAAGAATCACCTGTAAAAGAATTGCGCTTTCTATTAAATTTTGATTGGATATGGAAATTTGGTTTTCAAAATCATTTGAAGGTAACTTTCCAATATCATTTCGATGGAGCGATGACTAGAAAATGTACGAGATTAATTCAAGTGACAAAATATATAAATATTAATAAAGATCTTGCTATGTGAATCATTAAACTTTTATCTTCTTCACCGAATGAACTTTTTTCAATTCTTTTTTATACCATCGATCAATATATCGATCAATACTGATTGTGACATGTACAAAAATTGGCATACATACATTCTTTAAAAAAAATTCATGAGATATGCAATCTGGTGTAAAATTAAAATTGAGAATGTTATGTATTAAATGAAGTGTTATATAACGAGGAGCTCGGAGGGAGACATTATTGATAATTATTTGTCATTTAGATCCAGAAAGTTTGAAGTTAGCAGATAAATGGTGAATATTTAGAGCCTTACAAGAAACGGGTTCTTTGATCGTAGCCATCGGACAATCAAATCATTAGCAGCTAGGTCCCCGGGAACAAGAAATAGGTGTTGTCAAAAATTTGCAAGAAATTCGAATGATCGCTAAATTGCAATGTCGCTTTAGCTTTCTCTATAATTTTAGGTAAAAATAGATAATTTGTTTTGATATTTGTATTTCATTCCTTTTTCGGAAACGACGCGACGCAGTGTTAAATATAGATGTGTTTTGATGGTCTTCTTAGGAGGCAGCAAAAGGTTGGGTTGTACACTGGTCGACCCTGGTTATACAATTGCTTGAGAGAATTATTTCTACTCAAACATTTATTTGATTCGTTAAATGAAAAAAACAATATTGGAAGGAGCTATAAACCTTAAAATATATCTCAAGAAAAATTGTCCAGATTTATTGGATAAAGGAGTTAAACGGTTAAAAATACTTGAAAACTTTATTGTAATTCAGTCAATTAGTGGGCAACTGAAATAAAAATATTAATCCCAGTCAATTATATTTATAAAATTAACGTTTTCCTTTTGATATTTCAATTTATTTTGTTTTATTCTACCCTCTAAAATATTTATAATTGATATTTTATTAGGTCATTTTTCTTAAAATTCTTGAAAATTATCTAAGATATGTTGAAGTCCAAATAACATTTTAAAATTACAATTATTAATTTTGATCATTTAACATTATTCCAAATATTATTTTGGCCACATTTTAAATCTGCAATATATATAATTGAAGCCTTTAATTTAGGTGATAGTTGACAATGGTGGGCGCTGTAGGATATATATATATATATATATATATATATATATATATATATATATATATATATATATATATATATATATATATATAATATATATATATATATATATATATATATATATATATATATATATATATATATAAGGATAAGACATATTAAAGGGTAATAAGGGCCAGCCCCGATCCTTGAGCGATATTCACAGGAACGTACTAAACTTAAATATAATTCTAAGACGTTTTTTAAATGATTGCCTGACTTAGAATAAATAAAATCACTATTTCAGATCATTTAATTTGTTATGCTTGATTAAAATAAACCTTTTGTGGAGTTTTGGAATAAAAGTGTTATTCAGTTTGTTTTTAATTTATTTTTATAGTTGTAACTGAGTCATGTAGTCTGTCATTTTGATTACTGTTGGGAGAGGGCGTTGGAGAAGTTTTTAGAACCAATGAGGATGACTCAAAGGGTTTGGAAATCACTGGTTTACTTGATGCCATGGACACTTTTTGACCTGACCTCTTAATTTTGTTATAAAATTATTTAAATGGCTTTCTAACTCGGATCAGGAACTTTTAACAAATGTTTTTGTTTACTTCATAAATTCTGCCATATATATTGGGGTGTTCTAAACATGTACCAATACAAGTTATACCCTGAACTTTAGGGGAGTTTATCAGTAAAAATTGTGAAAGTCTGATGAATTACGGTTTTAAATGTTAAATTTTAAAATATCTTATTTGAAATAAATGTTTAATTGCTGAAATTTTAGTTTTAATGATTTGTGAATTTTAACATTTTAATTCAAAATGAATTCAAAATGAATGACAAAATTGAATGCAATTCTATTACAACCAACGAAAATCATTATTATTTTTGTTTCTCTTTTATCTGGTCTTTGTTTCTTGAAAATTTCATTTATCTTGATTTCGATTATGGATCATTTTTTTAGTTTAATATGTATTTCACAGATGTCATAGTTTCTCTTGGAAATTTAATACTTGGTTTATAAAATTTTTGTCATTTGTTATAAGTTGATATCTAAAGGAGTAAACAAATTTGGTACCTAATGGATTAAACAGAGGATCGAATATATTGTGATCATTTTGATACATGCCTAATGTGTAGTGTAGAACATTGCTTTCTTTAGAATTATGGATCATTGTGTTATTATGGTGATCCATTGCTTGAGCTCTGTAAAATTTTTATTTTAGAAGAATTAGAGAAAGATGATATCGAATAAAAGCGAATAATTCTAATGCTAATAATGATCATCATGTCCGATAGGAGGGTCTATAGTATAGACTCTATACTGAACGTATTTGAAACCATCAATATCGTTTTATATCTTTGGTAACTATACGGTTACAAAATGAGAACCAGTAAAAATTCTATTTTGGGCAGTGTAAATCAAACAACAATATAGTTCATTTCCTATTTACCATTACTTTTATTTACTTTCGCCTATCCTATTATCTCTGTCTGCTACCAGACAAGTCTGGAGCCATGACAATTCATAGAGAATTTTCTATCACAGAGTTTTCTATTACAGGAAAACAGAATTAAATATAATCCAATTCAATAGTAATGAGTCACCCTTATTAATTATTATGCCTGCCATCCGCAATAATGTATAATATTTTAAATTTGCATTAATAATAAAAATACTAACAATAACAACCATAACCATAACAACAAAAATATTAATTATTTTTATAGAAATATAAATAATAAATACTAAATAATAAGAAAACTTAATAATAACAATAATAATAATAATAATAATAATAATAATAATAATAATAATAATAATAATAATAATAATAATAATAATAATAATAATAATAACAATAATAATAATAATAACAATAATAATAATAACAATAATAATAATAACAATAATAATAATAATAACAACAATAATAATAATAATAATAATAATAATAATAATAATAATAATAATAATAATAATAATAATAATAATAATAATAACAATAATAATAATAACAATAATAATAATAACAATAATAATAATAATAACAACAATAATAATAATAATAATAATAATAATAATAATAATAATAATAATAATAATAATAATAATAACGATAATAATAATAATAATAATAATAATAATAATAATAATAATAATAATAATAATAATAATAATAATAACGATAATAAAAATAATAATAATAATAATAATAATAATAATAATAATAATAATAATAATAATAATAATAACAATAATAATAATAACAATAATAATAATAACAATAATAATAATAACAATAATAATAATAATAACAACAATAATAATAATAATAATAATAATAATAATAATAATAATAATAATAACGATAATAATAATAATAATAATAATAATAATAATAATAATAATAATAATAATAATAATAATAATAATAATAATAATAATAATAATAATAATAATAATAATAATAATAATAATAATAATAATAATAATAACAATAATAATAATAGCAAAGTCTGCATGGATGATATACGTGTTGGTATTGGATAAAAGATGAATGCATTATCCAAATCTAGATGGTTAAAAATATGCATAATTATTAGTAGATATAATTTTTGCAAAGTCTACAATTAGATCTCAATTTCCACAAATAATATTAATATGTCCTCAAATCGGTATCGACTAATCGACCGCAAACCTCACTCACTCACTCACGCACACGCACGCACACACACACACACATAGATGAATACATATGTAGTCATTTGCGTATCAGTATATATGTATGATGCTGCATAGAATATTCCCATGCCTACTAATGTCAAGTGAGGATTGTAGTCAATGCTCAGCTGACTCATCATCTATCGGTTACAATGAACAATGCCATCCAATCTCAATCGATATCTCTATTACTAATGAATTACAGACTCACCTGATTTGATGAACTAAGGCATTGGCCGTAATAAGATTGATTTAAATGGAAGCCAACTATAGATAAACGGGCTCTGTGTCTTTCTAATCGTAATTGGTCGAATAATTGCCTCAATTTCAATTCATCTGCCTTGCTCCAATCCCCAGTGCTCGAAGCTTGCCGCAGAACGCTTTCTACGTCTACGCTGCCTCCTCCACTGCTCAATGTGCTACTGACGCCTGCTCCACTGTCTGGAGTTTGTCTTCCCATTGAGCTGTAACACTCAAATCGATAGATCAACAACTTGGCGGCTGACTCAATTTGTTCTCGGAATCCGTGACGGAGTTGTCTAAAATCTCCACAGGAACTAGTCGAACGAGGCTTTTCATTGGACATAATCAATGAGTTATTCTCGTAAGTTGCCTCATGGCAAAGAGATTGATGAGTTATATCGAGCCCGCTGCCAAGTGGATCGGTTTCTTGCAGCTGACAACAATGACAATAGATAAAAAATAAATAAGCAAATATCAATTTAATAATAATTGTATCAAAATTTAATTACGAAAAATATAATAGAGCTAATTAGTAAATTTTCATTAGAAATATTTTTGTTGAAATATTTCAGTTCATTGAATTTTAATATTAATATTATTTTCGATAGGAAATATAAATAAATCCGAGATATTATCTCTGTGAACATGTTGCCATATTTGCAGACAGAAAAATTATTACACACACACACACGGATTTTTAGAGATTTCTAAAATTCATATAGAATTATTAAATTATATTTTTCATTAATTGATCAAATTGTGGAAATCGATATTTATAAATGTGCAAAAATCAATAATCTTAACAAGTGCGCTAAGTGATCTATTTTTTTTGACTCACGCCAAAAATTTAGCCGTCTACGGTGTTCTCTTTTCTTTCGCCATTTATTAATAAATATATTTATTTACTGATCTACGAAATAAATCATTCTGATTAATTCAACTGTGATTTCCCTGCCATTCCTTAATTATAGTGTTAGGATTGGTATAAACATGAACCAGTAGCTGGTAATAACGCAAGCACTATTAAGTCAGCAAATGGCACATGTATCGGTTGTGTTATGATTATGAGAAATGCTACGTGCGAGAAACTCGCTGTTTCATATTGGATCTGATCGGATGGATACAAGAAATCATGGAAATAAACACATATATATATATATAGCTCTATCAAAAATGTGTCTGGCAGGCCAGCTGGATGAATCACTAGACATGAGATAAAACACAGGTGCAACGAATGCCAATTGATCAATGTTATCGAATAGATAAGCGTTGTGTTAGCAAAATAACTATCAGAAATGATGCATTTGAAAGCATGTAAAGCTTGTTACTTGTATCAAAATGTCTGCCAACTCGATGATCTGATCCGCTAGAAAGTTAGATCTGGCAAGAGCTGCACAGTCGGATTGCAATTGGACGATGGAGCACTGCAGCTGATCAGATATTGACTTGCTTTCGGCAAGAGTTGTCTAAAAATATCAAATATAAATATAATTATCAAGCTAATTAATAAATAATAAAAATAAATTTGATAATCTAGCAAAATAATAGAATATTTATTTTTAATATATTATTTTTATTAATTATTGTTACTACTAATATTAGACGTGTCAGAGAGCGGTGCCAGAAATGTTTGCACACATGCCGATTCACAGACAAGCAGTAAATAATCAATTATAGATACTACTAGAATCATAGATTAATCAGTAACGAAGCGCGAGTCACTACCGAATGAAATCAGCAATCAGAATTTTCATCACCAAGATCAGATCAATAATAAAATTTCTACAAATTTCTATTGATGCCGATATTCAATAAATTGACTTATCGGTAGACATTAGATCAGTCCGTCATATCGATCCGACAGTGCGTAAATAAAATATTTCATTCAAAGATCAATGCCAATTCATTGATAAAACGGTGTTAAAATTTATTACCTAGACATGATAATTATAGAGCATTTTGACGGATTAGTAATTTTTTGGGAGTTTTCATAAATATTTCTTCTTGCAAAAAAACAAAATACAGTTACTGTGGCTATTGTGAATATATAATGAATGTTTGGTTGACTGAAAAGTGGGAAAAATTTCATATTCCTCTTTTTAGGAAAATTAATATTTTTACAAACTATATTACGAATATGCGGAGTGACACTTGGAATGAAATGTTGCCCAATTTAGGTGTGGGTCAGACAGTAGCATTTAAACAAAACTTTATAAATTTTGAACTTCTTCAATTTATCCGTTTAGGCGGTACCTTAGAACATCAATGAAAAGAGGTTAGATCCAAAGGTGCAGAATATTGACAGTTATAAAACACCTAAATATAGAAACATCCGTTAGTACAGTAGAAGTAAATGTTATTCTGAATATTTAAAATAATTTTATTAAAATATTTTGATGCCTCTTGATATTTCATCAATATTTACCTGGCACATAAATTTTAAAAACCTAATAATATTATATAAATAAAAATGACACTTGCACTATGCAAACATTCCAATGTTTTTTTATTTTGTTTTGTTTTTATCATCAATGATGAATTGTTTTTGTTTTAAATTTCGTTTGTTTGTAATTTAAATTCAACCATTGTAATCGAAGTATACGGTTGCTGGACAACAATGAAATATTTATACAACCGCCTATATATTTTTGAATAAATTTTTAAATCATTTTTTCAAAAACATTTTTTTATTACGAAATTAATAAATAAATTAATAATAAATAAAAAAAGAAAAGTACTTCAAATGAAGTTGTAATTTTTTTATTTTTTGACATTAAATGAAACAACTAGTGAACACAATTTATGGATCAATGATAAAATAATATATAATCATAAATAAATATATAAATATATCAAATGTACGTTTCGTCACATTACATAATATAACAAAAATAAGCTCATGCATATAATAAAAATAATATACACCAATCCCTCGAATTACGCGATACCCATTTTACGTGGTCATAAAAAATAATATTTTTTTAATGAAATCAAACATATTTGGCGGCAAGTGTCTCTCAAATCCATATATCGAATAAAGTAGAATATATATTAGAATATAGTAGTGAGGAGGCGGAATAATTAAATTACAATTATTACTTTTAATATACCTTTTAATTATGAACATGTTATAAATTTTACAATTTAAAATTTAAATGTCGATTTTTTAAATCTATTTCTAAACAAAATTGTATTTTATTTATGCCTCGTTTTACGCGAATTTCTGGAACCTATCCCCTTACTTTATATGAACTAGAAGTCTCGATTTACGTAAATTTTTATTTTCTGGAACCTATCTATCATTTTTGTATGAATTTGAAGTCTCGATTTACGCGGTTTTGATTTGCGCGTTTTGTAATGCATGCTATGTTATTATTATTATTTTATTATTGTTATTATTATGATAATTAAAATGATTAAAATTTGAAGAAAAAAAATCAATCAAAGATCAAAAACGAAGTTAAACAAAAAAACTAAGAAACCAGGCAACTCAAAAACCGAGTAACAAGTTCTATTTCAATATATTAGAGCCGTACAATTTCAAGTTGTGATTAATAAATACACACGCATTACACACAAGCATCCCAGCAGCCCCAATACAATTTTTAGAGAAGACTCTGTTGGATTCTTACAAATCTTCTGCAAAACATACCAAAAACTCGACTAACAAAGATAATTATTTATATATAGTCAAGCTTAGAATATGGATATTAGAATTAGAATTATGGATATTGAACATGAATTCGACGTTGTTGCGGCTAACAACCCTAAATACCTATAACACGTTAGTTTCTTGGAACGTATCTATACATTTGGTGTATACATTTTATATAGAATTAAAAATGAAACTTAACAATTTAAGGTGGATTTATGTAAACAGGAAACACTCATATGAGCGTGAATCTTTTCTGTTATTGACGGAAAGTAGCAGAGATATAGAGAAGTTATAGAGAAATGGTATCACCGAGAGAAGGTTCAAAGTATAGCCAAAATACAAAATGATGCTTATCCACGTTAAGGGGTTTACTAATAGTAACATATTTTTATTTTATATTTTAACTTAATTCTTTTGAATGATAAAAAAGTAAAAAAAATAAAACAGAATTGTGCTTTTGGATAAACGAGATTTCAGAAATAGATCTTTGTAAATAGCCTTCAAATCTATCTTGTAACATTTGGCATTTTGTTTCGACAATGGCGTCACTTTATGCAGTCTATTTAAATTTAATAACTAGGAAGTCAAGTAGAAGTTGTGCAATCGCCCATGATTTTTTAAGAGTTAAAAATGTAATATTTTTATTATTTGGACAACATAATGACTAATCAAAATATTGTTAATAGATGATTAAACCAGTTTCTAAACCGAACCAAAAATCACTGAACCATGGAAGTTTTTGGGAACCAGAACCAAAAATCTAAACTATCCAATTTCTTAATATAATAGTTAAAGCAATAAATCCTGGTTCTTGGTTCGGGTTGTGCTTTAATAGAAAATATGTTGTAATTTAATTAAATCATTATATACAGGGTGTCCATAAAGTCCGTGAGCAATTAAAATACTTGTAGCTTTGTAAGCATATTTGAATAAAGACTGATTGAGAATATATTGAGTTTCAACAAAATGTCACTCATCATCACTTTGTTGAAAAATATACATATAGAGTTTCTAAATAAAAAATTCCCTAGCAGATGGATTTTTATGGAACATGTGAAAACCAGTGTTTATTCAACCATACCCCGATATTTATAAGGCTTGCAAGATAGGATAGCTGATGTGATTGCTGGCATTTCTGAAAATCAGTTTGAAATGTTTTCAGAAAACTGTAGAATCGTATTCCCATTTGTATTGATAAGGATGGTAAACATTTCTATCACATATGATTATAAAGCTACAGGAATTTTAATTGTATATGGACTCCATGGATTGACATACCGAGTTATTGTTAAGAATAACTAAACCCACCCGACAAAATAATTGTTTTCCTTTAGCAATATAACAATAAACTTTAAAATAACTGTTGTTGATAGCGGAATTATTTATAAAATTATATTGTGCAAATATAGGATTAGGTAAGCCATTTCCGTAGTGTATATTAAATTAAATAATTGCACCGAAACTAGGTCTTATTATAGTGAATATTTAGATCTTAAATTTTTCATTTAGTAAACACTGCGGAAATGGCTTACATATTTATTTATTTGAATATATTTATTACTTTCAACATTCAAGGGAAATATTTCTAATGCTTAATTTAATTAATATTGATTTATCTTTTATTTTAAATTAATTATCTTTTTTACCAATGGTCTATTTTTATTTTTAATGTCCTTTATCTTTGATTCTTCCACTTTATAATTCAATATTCTGACTGTCATACAAGATTAACAAATTTTAACATTATATCTATATTTAATTATTAATTAATTAATGATTAATTAATTTTATCGTTACGGTATAAATTATGTTATAAATGTTATTATGATTATAAATATAAAGTGATGATTTCTTGGTAGCAGCATTAATTAAATGTTAAACAATTAAATGATAATTTAAACATTTTGCTGCAAAGTATATATTCAATAAAATGAAAGAATTTTCGACTATAAAAATAGTTCTTATCAATTTCCTTTTGATGATTGTTTTTATAGTCGAGAATTATTTCATTTTATTGAATATATACTTTGCAACAAAAGGCTTAAATTATCATTTAATTGTTTATGATTAAAGATCATCATAACAATTATAAGATAATTAAAATTAATATCAAACAGTAAAAATTATTAAATGAAAAAAACTGGAAATATTCGAGATGTGGTACGAATGTCTAGCGACCCTGAGGGTACCACTGAGAATCACAATATTTCACATGACGGCAAGTGGCTGGGTTAGAAATTTGATCATTTATCAGCAATAATGAGATAAATAATTATAATAATTATTAGATTGACCGTGTGAAACCAATCATAATGAGCACCACAGAACAATAATATATATAAATATATAAATGCCAAAATCACAGACAAATCCGATCAATATATCATTGTGAATTAATTGGATATAATGATAATTGCACAGTTCTGGTAAGAAAACTTAGTATAAGTCTATTAAAGAAAAGATCATTTGACGCATCATTGGTTTTAAACAAACAATTTTTATGAAATCTAGTGTAATGTTGAAGTACAGTAAGAAAACGACAAACTTTACCTGTAACAATAGTTTGTCAGCTGATTCTCTATCTGAGTTGGCAACTAATCGTTGCCATTCAAGGCTTATCCGTTTGCAAGGCTCCACTAAGGCTGGGTAAGGAATATTCTCCGATAATTCTTGTAGGAATACGAGACCGCTTGTCAGAATTGAATGGGAATCATCAAGTATGTGATTTATGAAGATACTCTGAGTTGGATTGCTGAGGCTCTTTTGATATTTTGTGACAACCTTCATTACCCAGTCTGTTTCAGAATTTTGAGGTTTAATTTGGTTCTAAAATTAGGGACATCATAACCAACAGAAAGTTTCAATAAATAATTATTATCCTCACTGAATAATTATATAAAAATTACAAAATTATATAGCTATATTTTCTCTAGTTTTTGGCAGTTTATCAATTATCCGCTTCTTTTCCCTTTCTTGTCGTTAAATGCATTCCTATTCAATGAGTTTTCAACTGACACTAATTGGACAAAAATTTCATATTTCATTCCAAACAAAATTTTCTAATTTATTTATTTAGACTTTGAAAGACAAGTTTATATTCATGAGTACCAAGATTGAATGTATGATCGTATTCGAAGACAAATATTACAAATGTAAAGGATTTTCGTAATAATAATAATAATAATAATAATAATAATAATAATAATAATAATAATAATAATAATAATAATAATAATAATAATAATAATAATAATAATAATAATAATAATAATAATAATAATAATAGTTAGATTTAGTTGGCAAAATTTCTGAAAATTTTTGGTACGACCAAAACGTAAATAAGTATTTCTAAAAAACAGAATTGTATGGAACAAGAGTTACATTTTGTTCAGATTTTACTAAAAATTATTAATCTTCAGAGTTTCCATTAAATTTTTAAATTATGTGTCGCACATTTTATCTTCTTAGTTTCGTATTCTTTACCACATAGTTGCTTTATTTTTACTAAAGTAGCCTTTAAATGTATCTTATTGAGTAACCCTTAGTCTTTGAAACGTTTAAATTTCTGATTTCTTAATTATTTCCTTAATTTTTCAATCATCTTCACAGTAAATTCGTATATGGTCCACTTTTAATGATGGATTTCCTGTGTATAAAATATAACAGCCTAAGACAGTGGTGGCCAATCCAAATCAATCGAAGGGCCAAATTTTCGGAAAAATACTATCACAGGCCACAATAAATTCATTTAAATAAATATAACTCGTTTTTACGATTCAAGTAAACTTAGAATCAATTTCTAAAATTAAAAACATGCTTAATTCGAATATGAATTCTAAAAAAGACAATTATTGATTTGATGTTTAAATTTGTGTCCGGGCCACATTTGGCCCGCGGGTCACCGGTTGGCCATAGCTGGCCTAAGACTATTCCCAAAATTATGTAAAAGTCAGTTTATCCATCTAAATAAGCGTAAACCTCCTGTTCAGAGGTATATTACCAATACTTTCTAGTGAAACACATAAATTTTATCAGTAAAATTCTTTTTCATTTTGGTCACCTTTGATCTGTTTTCGTTTTTTGATGATATTCCATTTATTTTCATTTTGATTTTTTGTCAACATAAATATCAACATGCATTCCTGTTCAATGAAAATATTTTCTACTATAAAATAAGAAACCTATGTGTCTAAGCCTAAGGTGCTCTAAGAGCGTTAGGCATTTATTATCCAAAGACATGTCACTATCAAACACTTGGAATACAGAACAAACTTTATTTCAGAAACTAAAAAAATTAGTGATAAAAATAGAGAAAAAATCTTTGGTTTTGAATAAATTATGTAAAAAATTATTCTTTCTTCATTTGGGCTCTACATCTAAAAAGCTTTCCCACTTCAATATTGAAAAAAGATTTGAAAAAAGAAATGAAAATAAAAAATGAAATTATCGGTAAAAATCGTTTGTCTTTATTATTACTCTTTCTTTTTTTCAATTTCCAATATCTTACTTTCTTTTTGAACGATCAATCAAAAACCTAATTTGAAAAATATCCAGTCCTGGAATTTCGTGTTAAGTATAAAACAAAACATTGATCGACAGTGTAAAATATTTATTATAATATCGGTAGATAGAGCTGTAGTTTTCAGCACGTTTCAGAAGCCTAGCACCAAACGGTCACTTAAATGCCACATTTTATGAATATTTTTAATTCGAAGTGAGACGAAATTTGTATGAAATGTGGGGGCATTTCTCAGAGAAATTGTTATTTTACCCACCAACTGTTTGATCAAAGAACCTCTTGACAACAGTGATTATATCGTCATTATCAATTCTAATCTCACAGTTGATGTTATAATCCCAGATAGCCCAGGGCGCTAACCGGTGAATTGCAAAGCGTAAATGTCAATGTAATAAATCAACAGTTGTATTATGTAATAGATATAAATGAGCCATTAAATACTGATAAATGTCATTGTCATGATCATTATGTATGAAATATTTTCCATGATATCCATTCAGCACTGTGGGACACGTCACAAATTGTCTCTATTAAGTCTAATTTATGATACCAATAACCTTTTAATATTTCATTAAATGAAACGTTAATCTCACCTGCTTAGATTGTTGCTGTCTCACCCCCATTATCGGCCTGGCTGGAGACGAGGATGAGCTATTTGTTGATTTCGAATCTAGAGAAATTTTTGAATTGGAACAAGAAGATTGTTGAGAGTATAATGGGGCATTGTTTAGTTCAACGCAGTCTTGTAAATCTTTTAGTTGTTTTCTCAAAGATTCTCGTTCCTCCAGTACACTACCCAATTGAGTACGCAAGCTGCAGACGACATTTTCATAATTGGACAGCTTGAAATTATCATTAACCCGATCACGGGATTTTCCAAAAATTGCATTACCTTTTCTTGGAGAAAAATGTGATTGTGATGAAAAGCCTTCAACTGTTTCTCAGTAGCTTCCTGTAGTTTTTCGTTGGACCGATCGTTTTTCTGTAAGTTGAAAGTGCGGCTATCCATTGCGCATGCGATATCGGTTTGTACTTCAACAAAATTGACATTTGACATCGGCTTTTCAGATGGCGCCTGAATTGAATTGAAAGTCAATTAAAAATAAATTCCCATCATTGATTCAACTCAATGCAATTCCATATCCATGGGCGTATATTCTAACAGGCAAAGTTAGGGGCATCAACCCAATAAGGGCGTTTTTATTTAATCATTTATTTTCTTTGAAAATTTCAGTAAATATAAATTTTCTCATTTAAACCGATTTTATTATAAGTTTATTAATAATTAGTATATAAATATGAAAAAACTGTATGTTTGTCTGTCATCAATCAATAGCATTATCATTTTTATCGATCTACATTGTAAGGACTAAGTAAGAAAATTCAATAAATATTTAATCATTATGTTATTAAAGTTTAAACTAATAAACTCACAAAGTTATTAATACTTTAATTACATGCATTTTTAATAGAAACATACTGGTGCTGAATTTCGCTTCCCTTTATAACCTATGTTAACATTTGTGGATGTCAATATGCATAGAATATACGTAGAATTGATGTGATGACTTTATAATTACATATTTATGTAATAAAAATTGCCCAAGTAAAATTTCTTATGAATTAGAGAGATGCTTTTGTATGCAATGCCTAAGGGCGCCAAAAAACAAAAATGCGGTACTGTTCTTATTGAAATCAGAAATATTTTGATTCAGTTTTGAAAATAGTTAAATGATGCAATATAAACAAAAAACAAATGTGTTTATGCTGTAAGCAATTGTAGATCGGGACTAAACCGAATTGTCTGTGTATGCAAAAGAGGAATTATAATGAAGACTAACCGTGCTCTTATCGGCTCCAAAAATACTGCTTTCCACAAAAGATGTGGAACAACTCAATTGATGAAATGTGTTCCCAGGGATGGATTCTTTAACAAGCTCATTTTGATTTCTCAGATTTAACTTTTCATAATCCGCATTGTCAACAACTTCATTTTCATCATTCAAAATATCCTCGTCTTCTTCAATTATCGTATTTCGATCTTTTCTCTCTATTTTTTTCTGCAACTCTGCGATAACACTATGCAATTCTGTTAGACGATCTTCATATCGAGAGGTTTGGTTTTGTAATTCCTGTTTCAATCTCTCCCGGTCTTTTTGATGCCGAGTGATTTCTTTCTGATAGTTATCTTGACTAGCCTACAAAAATAAGCTATTGCGTAACAAAGTCTTATATTAATTAAAATTTAATAATTATAATATTATCGAATGATTAATAAATGATAAGTTTTGATGTAGATTTTATTAAGTGAGAATTTTTGATTATGAAATAATCCTTTCGATCTTTGATATAGTATTTTTGATAATCGCAAATTATCAATTAATAAAAGTTGCAGCAAAGATTTATCATTTGTTAATTATTTAATATTTAATCTACTCTGCGATAAAATATCAGTTTTTGATATAATAAGAATATTAATAAATAATTAATAATAATAATAATAATAATAATAATAATAATAATAATAATAATAATAATAATAATAATAATAATAATAATAACTAAATAATTTGTGATGCTGAATTTCAGTGCCCTGCATCGAGAATGAAAGTAGATAAGGCAGGATATAAATCAGATTTTATCAACTTTAAAGACATGGACGAAATAATATATTATTATAGAAGGATATAATTTTAAATTAATTTTGATTCAGTTTATATAGTGGGACTTCTTGTGTTAAAATTAATGAAATATTCCCTGTGAATAGCGTTGATTTTCCTCGATAATTCGACGGCGATAAATGTCAACGCTTCATGAAACTGGTTTATATGATTCATTTATTCCATACATATATATTATTCACTGGACTTTGTAAGGCGAATAGAAACCTGTGAGAAATTCTCTCGAACCTCCTACCTTTGAATACTATTACCAAGTAATTATTACATTGCCAAATTTTGATTACAGCATGGGAAAATGAAATTAAACCGGGAAATAATCGAAAATAAAAGAATTGAGTTTCAAAAATGGATTATCTAAATGATTTTCTATCATTTGAGTGGTTATTTCATATGGTATATGATCCATCACATTTATCCCGACAGATTACAGGTGGAATTATTACATAATGATTGCACACCTGGGAAGTTGACACTTGTCACCAATACAATGGCACATTGCGAGCCAATAAAAATGGAGTGCAATCCGATATGGCTTCTCAAATTTTATGAATGGTTTTAAGTTTTCTACTAGCGTTGGCGGTAACTTCAAATGAAATGACGGCAACATTTGGTGATGCGTAGCAAGAAAATTGAAAAGAAATGCTAATTATTGAGCATTACAAAGAATGCAAATTTTACTGTTTTATGTCTTCATAAATGACATATTGAAGGGGAGGTAAAGAGAGGGGGAGGGGTAATATGGTCACCTAAATTTGTAAGTGTATTATATTATATAATAAAAAGATATTTTGAATTTTTAATTAATCAATATAAAATAATATTCATTATAAATTTGAAATAAAGATGGGAGGGAATAGGGGGAGGGAGTAAATGTTCCCACTTGGAATTCATCATGCTTACATGGCAATTATTTAAACGTTTTATTGCGAGCTTCAATTCAGAATAAAGACGATTAATTCTAGAAAGATGGATTTGATTGGCACATTGCAACAATTGTTGAGACAGGCTCGGAGAGGAATTGTCCCTTTCCGATGCTGTCCATTGGCAATAAAGATCTCCATAAAATTGTTGCAGCATTGCAAATAAATTCATCGGCTCCTCTTGGATTTCTTGAGTGCCGGAATCATAATCAACGCCTGAGCAC